>APFE030289283.1:15496-146916 GCA_000404065.3 Pinus taeda | reverse complement strand
GGGGGGGGGGGGGGGCTTTGGTTTTTTTTGGTCACTGAAGCTTTGGATTGCGTGCTTTCTTGAGAAAGCTCTTCTTCTCCCTAAAAAACAAAAACACAAAACCCAACACGGACATACAAAAAAAAACAAACCTTACAGCTTAAAGTTAGTTTTACCCGGACACCAAATATTTTCCTCAATGTTTCTGATTTTCCGAGATCACACTAAGGCGCAGCGGAAAAGAGCATATGCATGAGAAAAATCCTTCCTTTCTGTTTCTGATTTGCCCAGATCGCACAGATTCGCAGGGCAAAGAGCATACGCAGAAATGAAAGGTATAAATCCGGTAATAAAAAAGAAGCTAAATAAACCGAAATAATAAACAGAGAGAAAAATAACTAGAAACTGCAAAAAAACATTGTATACCTCCAAATCTTAAAAATGACGTAGCTAGGGCTACCAGAAACCTTTTCGCGTGAAACGAAAGGGGTTCCTCACTGGAATAGATGCTCCTAAAACAACAGAGAAGTCCTCTCGGCCCGAAAGCAGTTAGAAATAGCAGATCTAGGAAACAACAGTCGGATGCAGTTCTACCGGCTTCAGATTTGGATCACCAACATACGCGGCCCTCAAATAGCTCTGATACCATGTAGAGGTTTGTCGTTACACCAAAACCCACAGGTAGTGGTAAACGTTACAACCCAGTAACTAGGATCCCCGAGGTGGAAATTACGGATTCTATAGAGGTGCGGTGATTTTTCCAACACCCCCCTCAAACGCAGCTCGGGGGAATCGAACCTGGGTCCAAGCTCTGGACCATGTAGGAATTTACAGGGTAAGTTCCTCAGACAGAACACCAAAGGACACCGTTCACAAACAGATCACAGATCAATATACCAGTATTTTGACGTGGTTAAAACCCTCAAAGAGGGAAACAGTCCACGGCCTGAGCCAACGTGACTACTTCAGGAAACTTATTAATAAAAGAATGAAAATTTACATAAGCTTCTCTCGTGAACTGTTAACCTACAAATGACCGTCCATGCTCTTTAAATAGAGATCATGGACCAATCGAGTGCTAAGCCACGGATCAAGTGTCGGTAATACCAAGGAGAGAATGAACCGTCGGATCACTACATATCATGACCGTCAGATTGTAAGTTACAAAGTACATAGTAAAGAAACACACTTTACCTAACTCTATACTAGACCAAGTTATACTTAACTATTCCTATCTGTCGGAATATCCTAACAATAACATGGTCAGTACCCACTTTTCTTAGTCATCTCAGTTAGCAAAGCATATATTTGTGAGGCCTCTCTCTAGGATTTTATTAAAATCTTCCACAGTTCCATTTGCTTGGGGATGGTAGTGGTTTCACTTATGGTGCTGGATCATGACGTTCCACAACAGAGAAGCGGTTATCTCGTTAATGAATTGGGTCCCCTAATTTCTTTTGAGGCTTCAAGGGCACCCAAACTGAGTGATAATATTCTCAAAGATGAACCTGGACATGGTGTCTGCAGTGCAATCCTTGACTAGAGTAGCTTCTACCCATCTAGTAAGGTAATTTGTGGCGATGATAATATATCTCGCATGGGAGTGGTGTTTTGACGGATTAATGGGCCCCACAAATTCTATCACCCATTTCTCAAAGGCTTGGAGTGTCTGTATTGGCTGCAAAGGAAGCTCATCCTGGTGTGATGGCCTCCCTACGCATTGGAAAACATTGCACTTCTTGGCATATTCTTTTACATCTCGGAAAAGAGTGAGCAACCAAAGACCTACCTGCAATTCTTTTCTCGCGGTGACTTTTCCACCCATACACCCTCCCACAAATATCGAATGACATTCCCATAGCACATCTTGTTTCTCATGATCGAGGATGCACCATTGCAATATCTGTTCAAGGCCCATCTTGTATAATTGTCTTGTGATCAATTGATAATATCCATCTTGAACTATCATGTGCCTTCGCTTTGTCATCATGTACCCCTTCAAACATTTGCCTGTGGCTAGGAACAATATGATGTCCTCCAAATAGTCTGTTATGGCCTTGACTCAAAACAAGTCAACATCTTGTAATTGATTGTCTATTGATCCTCCAACTTCACCTGAATCTAGCTAGGAAAGATGATAAGGACCCACATCCAACCTCCTTGGCTTGACGATTACTTCAAACGTGAACTCTTGGAACAGTAGGAGCCATCTGCAAATCCTTCTTCGAGCAAAAGCTTATTCACTAGGTACTTCAGAGCGAAGTAATCATTGAAGAACTTGAATGAACCTCCCAGAAGATAGTGTCAGAACTTCTATAGCAAGTACATTATTGCAAGAGCTTTGCACTCAGTGGTGGTATATTTATTTTCTTCTATGTAAAGTTTTCTACTAGAAAAGTAGATTGGTTAATCAAGATTATCATCTCTAAGCTGATCCAAAATAGCTCCCAAAGCGATTCCCGATGCATCAATATGAATGTGAAATTTCTTGTTCCAATATGGAGAAACCAGGATTGGTGTGCTTTCCATGTTTTCTTTTAGCACATTGAAGGAAGCTTCACATTCATCAAACCATCATATTTCTTCAATAACTTCTCCAAAGGCACAATGATCGAGGCATATTTGTGGATGAACCTTCAGTAATATCTCGTGTAGCTAAGGGTTGATCTCAGCTGCTTAACATTTGTCAATGGAGGCATGTTCAAGATTACCACAACCTTATTAGGATCAATTCTCACTCCCTCCTCACAAACTATATTCCCCAAGAGTGTTCCAAAGGGGACAAAAAAAATACACTTCCTCAAATTCAAGGAGATATGTAGCTACTTACAACAGTCAGACATCACCCATAGTAAATTGGAGTGCCTCTTTAGTAAACTATAGACTATCTAGTCATCCATGTACACTTCAAGAAATTTGTGAATATAGTCCTAAAAGGCAGCAATTAGAATCCTCAAAAACATTGTCGGTGCATTCTTTAGTCCAAAGGGCATGACATGGTAGGCATAGGACCCCCATCTGGTCATGAATGTGGTTTTATTCTTATCCTTCTCTGCAATACAGACTTGGTGGTAACCAAAGAATCTGTCTGTGAAAGAGTAGGCCTTGTTACCTGCAACATTATCTAGGACTTCATCCTTGAATGGAGTAGGAAAAGGGTCATGAACACAGGCACTGTTCAAACTCCGATAATCCACACATACTTGGATTTCTTCAAATTCATTCTTTTTCTGGATAACAATCAGGTTGATCCACTCAGCTTCTTCAACCAGTAAGATGAGCCTTGCTAGTAAAAAAATTTCAATCTCCTTTGTCACCTTCTCCTTGACCCTCAAATTCAATCTATATGGCATGTGCTTAATCGGTCTCGTATCGGGCTTCAGCATGAACTTCATTTCGCCCAACTCCCCCTTAATTCCTTTAAGCCCTACAACAAATGAAGGGAATAGGTCCTTATACTCTCTTATGAGATCAAATATTTCCTTGGCCATCTTCTCATCCTAATAGTCCCCAACCGATGCTAACTTTAGCTTCTAATCAGTGTTGATATTGTGCTTCTGTAACTTTAGAGGTTGTATCTATGAACCAATGGTTACAAGCCCAAATTCGATGTTCCACTGCCTTTCAAACTCTCTAAATTTCAATTTCCTTAACTCCTCTAGATCATCCCCATCATGTTCTAGGTTTATTTTTCTGCAAGCCATAGCTTCGTGGAATCTAAATTCATATATGTGACCAAAGTAATCTTGCTCAAAGTAGTCTTATGTAATCTTTCCTATCAAGAACAAGACCCTTTTGACTGCTTGCAAAGTAGTTGTTATCCTCTGGTGGACATCGCCAAAGGAAAAATCATTGATAAACTAAGTTGCCATACAATCCCATTCACTAGTCTTCCTCCTTATTTACTCCTTCACATATCATGCCTATAGAAATGTCCCCAAAGTGTAGACGAATCTATGCAGCCACAAATTTTCTAGAAGCCCTTCTCTAATCCATCTAACTTTACATTTTTGTAGGTGTTGGTGAGAGGCAGTATTCCCTTGATACTTAGTGAAATTCAATGGGCAGTCTTCTGAATACCTAAATTTGGTTATGAGTGCGGACTTAATTTCCTGCTACTCCCTAAGATGGTTATGGTAAGAGCCCAACCACTTTTTTGGCATCCCTTGAAAGGAAATGTCTGGCAAGGGCACTTTATGTATTTCCAAGGTGATTGAATCAACTTCATTGATAAAATCAATAACATAACCTATACCATAAAAAATAGGAAATTTTCGTGCCTCAGTACCAATCAAGTGGATATGGTGGATTGTGGCACATCGCTTGGTGTTGCTCTCATGTCTTCCCCACTGCTAGTCATCTCAGGTAGCCTCGGACCCAACTTCAAAGTTTTGAACACTTCTCCAACTAATTTACACACGGTCATATGATTGATGTAGTATTCTCCTTTTCCTGTCGTCAACCAATATAACTTGTCTAATAACTCGGGTTCTTCTCTTTCATCTATTGGCTCAATTAACCTTGTCCCTTGATAAGGATCCAGGGGTTAGATCACCTGGACTCCCTCCACTTCAAAGGTCATGGTTTCTCTCTTCAGATCAATTATTGCATAGTTTTCAAAGGCCCACTTTATTCCCAGAAATGTCGAACAAAGGTGTTTGTCTCCCATAATATCTATTACCTCGAAGTCAGCATAAGTCTTTACCCCTGATATGTCGACTTCTATGTCTTCTAGATGTCCAACTAGTAGGATACAATATTTATTCTCCATGAGTAACTGAATCAGAGATAATGACAACTTAGGCCTTCCCAAGGCTTCCCAGGTTTTTCTCGGTAGGATGTTCACATCTAATATCAAGTCTAGCACTGTATCCTTGATCTAAAATCCTGCAATATGGGCATCAATCTGAAATCCCCTCCCTATCCTTTTCTTGTTCCTACCGACCCATTTGGATTGCCTTTCAGGAAAATTGGTGGAAATGAGTCCTTCCCTAGACTCCCCATCCTTGAACGCAGCTTTAATATTTTCCCGCAACTGCTCAAGCATTTTCTCATCATTCACAATTTGTAGAAACAGTCTGAACCATTATGTTATAGGTTGGGAATTAGATTGTGATAGTTTTGGGTTTCTGGCCTTTAAATATTTTGGTTGTTCTCCTTGGGGCTCAAATGTTGGATTCAATTTGTTAAAAACATTTGCAGCCTCTTTATAGTACTGCTTTTGTTGGTTGGAATCATACAAGTGCTTTGGTGAGGTAGGCTTTATGATCCTTCGCTGTTCAGCAACTCCAAAGTCAACTTTGGTCTTCTTTCCTCTCCAGGTGACTATATTAATGTTTGAGAGGGGAGTTGTCTCAGTTTCTTTTGGTTATGAATTAATTAAATTTTCTCCCCATTGGCAGTTAAGTTCTTCCCATCTGGAAATTGGCTCTGGGCAATTTTCTATTGCATGCGTGTTGATCATGCACTTAGAGCACCAGGGTCTTCTGGGTAGCGGAAAATCTCTTACAAAAAGCCATTCTTCATCACAATTATAGCAACGGATCAGATATTTGCCTCGTGTTCTTCCCCCCCACCCCCCCACCCCCCTTATTCCTCCACCTCTTCGTCCTCGAGGAGCTTCAATTATCCTGTAGGAAGAACAATCCAACTGACCAACTAGGGAATCTAATGCTCTACACTGATGAGTGTGGTGAGTAGGTGAAACACATAACTCACAGAAAAAATTGTTTGGAACATTTGAATACTTCTATAGAATTGGACAAAGGCGAGGGATATGGCCATAAGTCCTATAGATTTCACAATATTTAGTTGGGGTTGCACCCTGTTGATTAGGAAAGGCATGGAACTGTGTGCACCCTTATATAAACCTTGCATACCAACCTACACAACTCCAACAATGGGTAAAGATATGGAGGGCACTGCCAGTGCGGAGGGAGTGCTCAAGCATCTCAGTATTGGGCACTTTGTGGCATGATTCCCCTCAACATGGCAGTTGGTACACCATATGTGCAATTTTGAAGGTTGCACCGGCTGCATGTCCCTCAACTTCTATGTCAGACCGACGATTTGATTTTGCTGTCCTATGAGAGTGGGGTCATAGGAAATGGTTCCTCCTTGATGTTCATGTGGGTATCCTACCATGGATTCAATTTGAGTTGCATGTTCTAGGGCACCTTATAGAGTATTGATATTATGTTGAGTCAACGACATGCGTGTAAGTGGAAATAATACTTTGATGAACCAATCTTGCTGATGATTAGGGTTGATAGGGTGACTCATATTGTTAATAGCATCTTTAAATACTTGCATCATCTCCCAAGAATTTTCTCCTTCTTGCTATTTGATTACCCATAATTTAGATATCCCTTGGTAGTTAATCTAAGGGAGTTTAAACTCTTGAACAAACTCCCGCCATACCTCATATATCATAAGATTTTGTTGTAATGTAGACCACTTAATGAACCATCTCAAAGCTCTATCTTGAAGAGTGGTCTGAAATATGATAAGCTTTGTGGCATCTAGATTTTGGTGAGCCCTCCAGATGACCTTGCATAGGTACCAATGGTGTTCGACATCCTCATTCCCTTTCCCAAAAAATTCAAGATATTGAGTAAAGGATCTCTCCATGTTACCATCCATATACAGTTGAATTGGAAGAACGAGTATGAATCATTGGGAACCCGGCTGTGATGATTCTTGGGGAACCGAACTGCAATTACTATCTCTACCACTAGATGTACCGGCCTTGTAGGTAATATGTATAAGGGTGGACCTTTATAACTTTAACTAGTTTAGATAAAAATTGACCCGGATTGTGATAAAGTACCATGGGAAAGCTGGGGGAGGTACTACCTGAACTGTTGGACACATCATTCTTGAAAAACAATCTTCTCATAGTAAAGTGCATGTCATCGATTGGGCCATATTCGAGACTTGTAGGGCTCAATCCATCTAAAATTCCCATCTCTGCTGGCGGATTAAAATCTTTATTGCTTCTCTCAACCTTTATCACTATGGCAGTCCCGACCTTTCCTATTATATGAGGTTTCACTCTAGCTCCATCCCTATCGCTCTGAAACTTCAACCAACTTATTTCTCCTTCTTGTACTTTTTTATTGTGTAACACCACTCCTACTTGGTGTAGCCCCCTTTTCCTTCTATAAATATCCTATGTGAATGATTCAACAAGAGTGAATTCTAATCCTACCAAAAATTGATGAAAAGTAAACCAAGAAAATAATTGTTGTTCTTTCAAATCTTCAAACCAAATCGTTAATAAATAAGAAAAAATTGAACAATGATGCAAGTCACAAGCTTGTGATCAATCACTGAACCATTAAATTCCAAAGTTGAAAACCGTCCATTAAAAGACTATTCATGTTAATACTCTCAAAATACTGAAAATCCTCAAAAATCATTTGTCAAAATATCATCCACAACAATTTACTTAAAATCTTGAAAATCTCCAAAAGTGGTGAGTTTTTAATTGTCTTGGTGAATATCTGTTGGTTGACATAAAAACTTGGAATCATTGACTCTTCAATCCATCTTTGTGAATAAACTAACATCTTGAAAAAATAATCCTAGCAGAATTTGGAACTTGAACTTTGATAATCATTATAAATACGCTCCCCCCGCCCTCCCCGCGCCCCCCATCAGTTGAAAGGTAAGAAGCCTCAAGGCTTATAAATCAACAACATTAATGTACCCTCGCCCCGCCATCCCCACCCTTCCCCCCAAAAAAAAAGTGGAAAAAGGTAGCCATAATGTCTTTAAATGGATTCACAATAGATGAACACTAATTCTTTTTTTCAAAATTGTTTATTTCTCAATTCAACACTTGAAATAAACTACAATCCTAAAAGTGAAACTAAGTAGACTTTGAAAAGTATGATAATTATCATCAGTATCCCCCCACACACACACAAAAATAAGAAGAAGAGTATAAAAGAGTATATATAATATATTTGACGTTAAACACAACCATGGCGAAGACGAGTGTGAAATATAAGCATTGAATGCATTACATTATTCACATGATATACATTTATAATACATTGGAGTGACACTTGGATTCATCTTCCAAGGTCTCTTGGACTTCTTTTAAATGTTCAACTTCCACATGATAACCCTTAGCGGATTAGGTGTCCAACATTACCCCCCTTAATCTGAAGGGGTATGTGTCAGTCCAAGAAGAGAGTTGTAATACAAAATTGTGCAAAAATGCATGGTAGCACAAGTTGAATATGTTCTTTGAAATTTTGGTATAAGGTGGTGGTTTAAGGATGACCACCAACACTAGAACACTTAGTGCAGTTCCCGAAACTTTTCCAAATATAGCAAGAAGGTGAAATAGTATGTTAGAGGAAGTGCCCTAACACTTTGGAGAGGGATACCTTCAACTTGGAAAAGGGAGGTCTACAACCTACAGTGGTTTAAAGATGACCACCAACTCTGGAATGCTTAATGCAATTCTTGGAACTCTTCTAGAACTAGCAAAAAGTTGAAGTCTTCCGCTAAAGGAAGTGTCCCCAATTATGTGAAAAGGGAGAAGGTCAACCTAAAAGGGGAGGTCTCAACCTTGCATAGATGGTTTAAGGTTGACCACCAACCAAAATCATTCTTAGGGGCATCTCTCTCTTTGGCTACAACTCTTAATCTAGTATGGCAGGTTGTGACTCAACCTCGCTTGAACCTCTATGTCTCTAGCTACAACTTTGAATTAGGCGGCAAGTTCAAGTTGTGACTTAGGCTCGCTTAATGTGACTTTGAATCTTGTAGATGACCATCACTTCCCCCTAGATACGATGATGGAGAAAACTCAACTGCAAAACTTTTCAACATTTAGAGAAAATTCTGACATACAACTGAAATATCTTCTTGGATGTTGAAGCCCATTGCCAAAAAGTGATCCATCCAAGGTGAATCTTTGTTATTGCATAAAGCTTGTTTTTGAAGCATGTGTTTGAAGAATGAGTGGTTTTATGATAGTGATCACATGGATGAAGAGAAAAATAGTGATCTTTCATATGGCCAACTTTTTCAAAATGTTGGGAAGAGGAGAAGAATCTCGAACAGGTGAACTACCATGAAAAAATCTGACACTCTAAAATTTAATGGTTTTGAGTAATCTGGAATATGAAAGGTCACCTCCTTATCATATCCAATACATTTTTTGTGCTTGTTGTGACAAGTTCTTCCTAAGGTTTGATGATTGGCTTGGGAAGTGTAGGTTGAATTTCTACTTTTGCATGCAAATTTGCTCTTGCACTAAGCACTGAATGTGAATCAACCTCAACTTTATATTCTTGATAATGATGGGAGTCTTTCTCAATCTTGAACAGAGGATTGTTCTAAATAGAAAACAGTTCAGAATGATGACTACGATGTTGTAGCTCCTCTTATAGACATGTTTGAATGTCTAAGAGAGAGGCTTTGCTAATTTTCGATGTGTCATTAGTAGTAGACTATATTAGAATTTTCAAAAATTCTAATACTTCATAAACTTCCGTCATTTTCTCCAATTCAAGTAAATAAAGAGTGCCAAGAAAATTACAAAATAGTGAATAGTGACAGCAAAATAGGAAATAAGGTGTAACCAAGGAAAGAAAAGTGTATCCCTAGCTACTTTCTCAAATTTTCCATAAAAATATATATTTGTAATTAAATAAATTTTAGTATTCTCAAATTTTCCTAGCAAGAAAAGTCCCTTTTTTTAAAATAAATTTAAGTACTTGAATTCTCTAGAAAGAAATACTTAAACACTTGCAGCTAAGTCAAATGAAATTATCTATCAACAATAAAGTTAATTGGAGCGTTGGACTATGTCTTTTATGAGAGAACATTAAGTATTTGAAGGAAATCGAAAGCACTTGGAGTTAGCACAAGCCAGAATTTATACTTGTGCTTTTCCTTTATTGTATTGGGATGCAAAAGACAATAAGCAAAAGACCCATTAGCTTGTCCTTCCTCACCCATGGGTTTGTACTCAAACATTCCAGCGTTCACACGTTTTGATTCCTCCGATAAAGCAAATAAGCGTTGCCAACTGCAAATGGCTCACCAAAAAGGTCCTCCACAAGTTGCAGGTACATTTCGGTGTTGAATTCTTTCCACTGTAAACATGGCTCTGAAGAGCCGCAATATTTTGCCAATTTGATGGTCGGGTCTCTCTCCAGGATCCTCAAATCTGTCGACGAAAATTAATAAGCAGTTTCTAATGAGAAGTTATCATACAGCAACAACCAACGAACCAACAATAACATTCGGTGTTGTTTGAAGGTGACGGGCCGCTTCAAAATGTTACAACAGAGAATTCGTCATAGTTGTTTTCATAGTGCTCGACTCCAGCAATGGTAAGGGTTCCTTCTCGTCAAAAGGAATACCTATAACCACTTATTAATGAACAAAAAATTCACTAGATTTCTCTTGGAAGTTCTGATTCTCTTAAACCAGAGGCAGATTCACGAGCAAGCAAATACTGTGAACGGGGCGTTTTGACAGCCAAATAGAACCAAAGGCTTGAGAATGCAAGTGTAATTTTCGGAAGCCTGGAAATTGTTGTAGAGGTACTATAGTCAGGTCTTGCTAGGCTTTATATCATTTCGTATTGAAAAACAATGTCTTCAACCCCCACATGGGCTCCAACAGAGATACAATGCTAATTAGTTTTCACGGAAAAGCAATCTAGTTGGGACATACAGAGAAACGCAAAGAAACGCTCATCGAAAACCCTTCTGAGGGAAATGGTCAAGTGGGACAGGCAATTTTATAATCGCAGAGCGGTCAGAGGACAATCACTAGCAAAAGAAGTAATGTACAATGCACTATATAAGAGCGATTTCTACAATATTGGTGCGAATTTTTTCTTCTTTTTTTTTTAAACGAAGAGCGCACTCAGACAAAACTGACAATAGTGGATTTTACACAATTGGCCAGGCTAGGAGAGAAGGCAACACTTGAAGCGGACTATGCCCAAAATGAGTGCGCAGATACGTTAGGATACAAAGAACCTTGAGAGAAGACTCGGCATGTAAAACAGGCGCTATTAAACGATCAAAGAATAAATTGCTATTAACGGCAACGGATTAGAAATGGCGATAAAGCCAGTGGGTCACACAAGGTGAGCAGGTTAGGAATTTACTAGCTGATACCATGTTAAATGATGTAGGAGCATTCAGCTAAAGGTACTATGACCGAATGTTTGGTCTCAATTGAGGAGGACAGGGTCATTGTCATTTAGTTTCATTTACATTTGTTGATCAAAACAGTGTCTAGGAATTAGTTTTTTTATTTCATTATTAGTTAAGGGATATTATGAACAGTGCACTTAGGTTAGGGTCATTACCATTACATTGCTCTATCATTTTATTGTTCTATCATTTTATTAATCTATCTTACCGCTGTCTTTTCATTTAAAATATTAATATATATATATAAAATATATTGTAAATCCTACAGCACAAAAAAACCTGAAATATCGATCAATTATGTAACTATAAAAGCAACTGAAGGGTAACTGTGAACAATTCGAGTAACTGTCTTAATACAATACAAAAACCAATGTAATACATTTTGAAGGGGTTCAATGCACGATAACAGAAACACGAAGAAGAGAAAATAATTTTCAAACACCTGAGTATCTGAATCCATCTGCAAACAAAGTGTCTATGTTATTTATTTCTTCCCTCTAATTACTGTGTATGTGAATTAATTAGCACTACGTGTTTCCACCTATTCCTTCTAGGAAACAAATACATAGTTCCTGAATTCAACAAAGAAGCCATAACGAGTGTTCCCAGCAGGGAGTTCCAGTAACAACAACAACAGTTTTCAAATATATGAAAGAAGACAACAGTTACGACCCAATTCTCAACAGAACGAGAATACACCGTTGAAGAACGAAATCCAAAATAGAGGTAACCCATTTACACAAAATTTCTTGTTAATTCCTCTTTTATAACTATAATATTGGCATACATCAAGAACAGTTCAAAGTGCTCGATTAAAGATAGAGTAAGATAATACGAAACAGCCAAACCCCGAAAGCCAGGGTTGGACCCTAGTCGGTCACAATAGAAAAGGTGAATAAATTACAAGTGTCCAGAGCCCAAACAACAGTCGAAGA
This sequence comes from Pinus taeda, assembly GCA_000404065.3. Lineage (NCBI taxonomy): Eukaryota > Viridiplantae > Streptophyta > Pinopsida > Pinales > Pinaceae > Pinus > Pinus taeda. The sequence continues at coordinate 134,807 of APFE030289283.1, read as the reverse complement.
TTACATACAAACAGAGCCAAGGTCGCTCGACAGCAAAGACAACTAAACGAAGGAGAACTGGGACTTTTCTAGTGTCTAGACAGAGAAATAAAACTATAAATTAAGTAACAACAGTAGAAAACAACCCTACTCGAGCATTTGTTTATAATCGTTTCGAAGACCAAGCCCGGAGCAAACCCCAACTTGCCACTGAGAGCCAACAGAGCATGGCAGTTAACTGTATGCCGAGAACAACCTGGAAGTAAAACAAACTGACAAGCACAACCAGAAGAATCGCTTACCTGAAGAGTATTTGCGTTGGAAGAATGAAACCCTAGCCGAGTCACAGTCAACAGTGAAAACCCTGCAGACAAAGGGGCGATTGCTGTTAGTGTTGAAAAAAAATGAAGAAGACAAGCAATAGCATGGGGGAGTGAACATACCTTGCCAGGACCAAGTGAAACCAAGGAAGCCCACTGTGATTGCGACCTGCCAGAGCATAGAACATTCACACATCAACTAGAGAACCAATAACCGGAAGCCAACCAGAAAAACTGTAGCATAGCAAGATAAGAGAACAAAGGAAAGCATAATAACCACGCAGAAGGTTAAAGAGCCAACAAAGGAACGACATAAACCCTCCCACAAAGTCGACAAAGCCTTCAGTACAGTGCCCAGGCAACTAGGTGACGGAACTGCAAGTGTGGGCAGAGTTACCTCGCCACCAGGTGGAGGAATCCATAGTTGGGCGCATACAAAGCATTGCTGCCAAGCTCTCCATAGTCGCGAGCAGGCCGAGCACACAAACCCTCATAGTAGCAGAGAGAAAACTAGGAAGTGACCAAATGAAAATGAAACGAGGGTTTTGGTAAAACAAAGAGTGGGAAGGTGAAAACCAAGGCGAGTACAGCCAGCATACCAATAATAACTCCGACATAAATGCCAACAAAGAAATATCCTAGATAATCAATTTCTTAAGCTTGATCATATGTATTGATCCTGAACCATTTATTAATCATCGTTTAATTAACATTCATCCATAGTTATGGGCTAGTCCCATCATATTGTGGTATCAAAGTAGGATTTGGAGTTTTCTTGAAAAATGGAAGTTGGAAGATGAGGTCGTGGAAGAGGTGCTCGGAGAATAGCGGAGGAAGGATTGTGGGAGGAAATCAAGGTCTTTACTACCCGTTTGGAGGTAGTTGAAGTAGGAAGGAGAAGGGATCCGGAGGTAGGAGATGACAGCGAAGAAGAAGCCATAGCTTCAATAGATGGATTGGATGAAGAAGGGCCGGAAATGAGGTTGTTGAGGTTGGCCCTATTGGCTAGTAGCAAGCTTAAGCCAGAGATTCCAAATTACGATTGCAGCTTGTCCACAAAAGTTTTGTTGGACTGGGCCAGCGAATTGGACAAATATTTCCAGCGTGAAGAGGTCAGTGAAGATCGAAGAGTTAAGTTCGTTGCAACAAAGTTAAAGGGACACGCACCCTTGTGGTAGGATAGTGTCTAAGCGAAAAGAAGAAGGATGAACAAGTTGCCAATAAAGAAATGACCAAGAAGGGTGGCCAAGTTGAAGGGTAGATTCTTGCCCAAAGATTACCAAATTGCACTGCATCGGCAAGTGCAGAATTTGAGGCAAAAAGGGATGACAATCAGAGAATATGCTGAAGAATTCTACTAGGTAAATTTAAGAGCTAGTTACATGGAGGACACCCCGGAAAAAAACAACAAGGTATGTAAATGGTCTGAGGTTGGAAATATTGGATGAAATCACCATTCCTTCCCCGAAAAATATGGAGGAAGCTTACCAAAGTGCCTTGAAGGCAGAGGAGAAGATCACCAGAAAGAAAAATGCTAGGAGAGGATGGGGAACTGACAGAGTAAAAGAACAGTCCTATGGCAAAGGACGAACTGTCAATAATAGTGAAGAGGGCAGCAGTTCCAAAACTATAGGGACAACAGAAAAAGGAGACAGCACTAGAGGTGGCAAGCCATATCAGCGAGGAAGAGGGAATGGCTGAGGCAAAGGAGGTAACTATTAGTGCTACAGGTGCCACAAGTGGGGGCACAGATCTTTTGAGTGTCCTGAGGCAGAACAAGCTAGTCAAAGAGGAGTGTAATTTGCACAGCCAGAGGAAGCAGAGGCACCTCCCCAGGAAGTGGAAAATGTGTTGAAAACAGGGGAAGCCTTAGTTCTGAATAAAGTGTTGTTGAAACCCGCCAAAGAGACAGTTGAACAAACTCAAAGGAAAGCATTATTCCGAACAGTTTGTAAGTCGCACGAAAAATGATGCAAGTTGATTATCAACAATGGGAGCATGGATAATCTGGTTGCCACAGAGATGGTACAGAAGTTGGGTTTGAAGCGGCTGAAGCACCCTACTCCCTACAAGGTATCGTGGTTGCAGAAAGGCCATCAGTTGTCGGTGGACAAATAGTGTGAAGTTGAGTTCCATCAGGTATAAAGGCAAGATTATTTGTGATATTATGCCAATGGATGTATGTCATATATTGCTAGGAAGGCCATGGCAGTATGACTGGAAGATAGTGCATGATGGGAAGACAAATTGTTACAAGTTTGACAAAGATGGGATCAAGCATACACTTGTGCCCATCAAGGAGGAGGAGACAGCAGAAACAAGCAGGACAAAAGTGTTATTAATGGGTGGAAAACAGTTTTTGAAGCAGATTGAAGATATTGAAGTGAACTATGCTATTGTGAGAAGGGAAAAACGGTGTTGTTACACACAGAGGTGTCAGACTTGCCTGCAGAAATTCAGAAAATGCTGCAGGAATTCAGCGATATTGTAGTGGACGACTTACCAGATAAATTGTCTCCCAAGAGAAGTATAATTCATCATATTGACTTTATACCTGGAGCAAGTCTACCGAACAAGGAAGCATACCGGATGAGCCCCAAAGATAACAAGGAAATCAGAAAACATGTGTGGGAATTGTTGGATAAAGCGCTGATAAGGGAGAGTTTGAGCCCCTATGCAGTGCCAACAGTTCTCGCTCCCAAGAAATGAGGAGAATGGAAAATGTGCACGGATTCGAGAGCCATCAATAAAATTACCATCAGCTACAGATTTCCACTGCCACGGATGGACAATATGATGGATTGCCTTAGTGGGGCAGCATACTTCTCAAAGATTGATTTGAAGAGTAGTTATCATCAGATTCGAATCAGGGAAGGGGACGAGTGGAAGATAGCCTTCAAGACCAATGAAGGGTTGTACGAGTGGCTAGTAATGACATTCGAATTAAGTAACACCCCTAGTACCTTTATGTGACTGATGAACGAAATGCTGAAAGAGTTCATTGGAAAGTTTCTAATAGTGTATCTTGATGATATATTAATTTTCAGAAGACGAGGGAGGAACACTTTCGACATGTTCGAAGTGGAACAGCCCAAAATAAACAAGTAATTAAGTTTATAATTAATATCAATTTCAATTCAGAGTAGCACTTACCTGTGTTACCTGTGGTTGACGTCTGCTAACAGCAACAAGGTTTTGGGGACGACTCTCCACCCAACTGTAGGCTCAATTGTCCAGGGATTTGCTACAAATGGCCACCCCCGAGCCCTCAATCAACGTACTATTGCCAGTGACTCCTAGGTCTTAGAACACCATTCTCCCAAGAGAATGAAAGATAGAAACTCATAAAAATGGAATGCCTCCCATCCTCCTCGCCCTCTAATAAATAGAGCAAACATTGGATGGGGAACCACATGCACACACTTCATGTGTCTACATGCGACTTTGATTTTTAGCTTTCTTTACTTTTCTTTTGATGTTTTAGTTTTCTTGTTTTATTTCTTTTCTTTTCTTTAGCTTTCTTGTTTTATTTTCTTATTTTTCCTGTTTTTCTTGTGTTATTTCTATTTATTCTTATTTAGAAAATAACCATTTTTATTTTTATTATTATTTGCATATAATTTTAATATCATTTATGATTTATTATTTTTATTATTTAAGTGATATTATATTTATTATTTATATTACTATTTATTATTATATTATTTTATTATTTATTATTTATTATTATTTTATTATTTATTATAAAGGGGAGGGATATTACAGCCCAAAATAAACATGTAATTAAGTTTCTAATTAATATCAATTTCAAACCAGAGTAGCACTTACCTGTGTTAGCTGTGTTAGGTGTGGTTGACATCTGCTAACAGCAACAAGGTTTTGGGGACGACTCTCCACCCAACTGTAGACTCACTTGTGCAAGGATTTGCTACAACTGACCACCCCCGAGCCCTCAATCAACATACTACTGCCAGTGACTCCTAGGTCTTAGAACACCATTATCCCAAAAGAATAAAAGATAGAAACTCGAAAAGATGGAATGCCTTCTATCCTCTTCACCCTCTAATAAATAAAGCAAACATTGGATGGGGAACCACATACACACACTCCATGTGTCTACATGCGTCTTTGATTTTTAGCTTTCTTTACTTTTCTTTTGATGTTTTAGTTTTCTTGTTTTATTGCTTTTCTTTTCTTTAGCTTTCTTGTTTTATTTTCTTCTTTTTCCTGCTTTTCTTGTGTTATTTCTTTTTATTCTTATTTAGAAAATAATCATTTTTTATTTTTATTTTTATTATTTTGTATATATTTCTAATATCATTTATGATTTATTATTTTTATTATTTAGGTGATTTATTATTATTTATTATTATTATTATTATCATTTATTATTTATTATTAAGGGGATAGATATTACACGAAGTGTGCTGGAAAAATTGCAGCAGAATAAGCTGCTGATAAATCTTTAAAAATGCACTTTTCTTCAAAGAGAACTGGTTTATTTGGGTTTTGTGATTGCGGAAAACGAGTTGAAAATGGACCCAGAGAAGATTGCAGCGATCATTAATTGGCCATCCCCAAAAAGTCTATTTGAGGTACGTAGTTTTCATGGGCTGGCAAGCTTTTACCGTAAATTTATAAGGAATTTCAGTAAGATCTGCGCACCTATGTTGGATACTATAAAGAAAGCAAGTCAACCTTTTCGTTGGACCAAGGCAGCAAAGAAGAGCTTTCAGCTACTGAAGAAGAACATCACAAAAAGATCGATCTTGAGATTACCAGATTTTAAAAAGATTTTTCAGGTTCGCTGTGATACAAGCAGTATGGCCATTGGAGCTATACTTAGCCAAGAAGACAAACCTGTTATGTTTTTCAGCGAGAAGTTGAATTAGAGCAGGCAGAAGTATTCATCTTATGGCAAATAATTCTATGTTGTCATCCAAGCACTAAAGCATTAGAGACACTATCTACTAGGGAATGAGTTTGTTTTATTTTCTGATAATTATGCACTGGAATACATGATGCAACAGCATACGCTGAATCACAAACATGCTAAGTGGGTTGAATATTTGCAGAGTTTCACCTTTTTGTTGAAACACATTAGCAGACAGAACAACAAGGTGGCAGATGCATTGAACAGAAGAGCCTTGCTCTTACAGGAGAGTACGATACAAGTGTTGGGCTTTGAGCATTTGAAAAACTTGTATCAGACCAACATGGATTTCAAAGAGGCTTATGAAGCATGTCAGAATCATTTGCTGAGAAACAATAGTCCATGGTTGGACTATAATTTGTAGGAGAAGTTATTGTTTAAGGGGGGATAGTTATGCATTCCTAATTGTTCGATGAGAGAGAATATCATTCAAGAGAAGCATAGTGGAGGTCTAACCGGGCATTTCGGCATAGAAAAAACATTAGATCAATTGAGCCATTTTTATTATTGGCCAAGAATGCGAAGGGATGTGTAGAGATTTGTGACCAGATGTAAAGTTTGTCAGTTGGCGAAAGGACACAGTCAAAATACGGGACTCTACACACCATTACCCATTCCAAGTAGACCGTGGGACTTAGTCAGTTTGGATTTTTTCTTGGGTCTACCAAGGACGCAGCGGAGTTATGATTCAATGATGGTAGTAGTAGACCGATTCTCAAAAATGGCACATTTCATCCCTTGTAAAAAAAACCAACGATGCCACGTGGCCCACTTATTTTTCACAGAGATCGGCAGGCTACACGGCCTACCTAACTACATTATTTCCGACAGGGACGTGAAGTTTACAAGGCACTTCTCGCACACCTTGTGGAAAAAGATGGACACACAGTTAAGTTTCAGCTCTGCTTATCACCCGCAGACTGACGAGGAAACAAAGGTGGTAAGCAGAAGCTTGGGGAACCTACTACGAAGTTTGATCAGGGAGAATTCACAAATGTGGGATCCTGTACTTGCCCAGGTGGAGTTCGCTTACAATGACCCAACCAATCGTAGCATGGGGAACAGTCCTTTTCAGATCTTATATGGCATGCATCCTCACGGAGTGCATGAGTTACGAGATCTAGAACAGCAGGAAAGATGAAGTACTGATGGAGAAGATTTCACCAAGGCAATGAATGACCTACATGAGCAGGTAAAAATGAAGTTGCAGGACATCAGTCAAAAGTATAAGCAGCGGGCAGATTTGAAATGGCGAGGGGTACAGTTTAATGTGGGAGATGAAGTCCTCGCGCATTTGCGCAAGGAACGTTTTCTTAGAGGTGCATATAACAAACTGCAATATAAAAAGATTGGCCCTTGTAAAATTCTGTGAAAATTTTCAGCCAATGCTTATGAATTATAGTTGCCACTCGAAATAGGCGTCTCGCCCATCTTCAATGTCGTAGACCTGTTTCCATATACTGCCAATCCTGAGGAAGACAGTACAGCACGGCCTACATGGGACACACAGGAAGGGAGAGAGACTTGGATGAGACAAATGCCTTCCACTCAATCACTTGAGATCAAGAGGATCCTCGACACTCAGGTGGCCAAGCAAACTCGGCGGAAAGAATATCTACAATATCTGGTCAAGTGGAAGAACCATCCCATTGAGCACAATTCATGGCTTAACACTAGACAGATACAGCAGGCGGGCTATTCAGTCGAGAAGCTCATGGACTGGAGTCATAAATTTTTCTTACCCTGGGAGCCTGATGCAGGAGCATCCAGCTAAGGGTACCATGACCGGGTGTTTGGTCTCAGCTAAGGAGGACAGGTTCATTGTCATTTAGTTTCATTTACATTTGTTGATCAAAACAGTGTCTAAGAACTAGTTTTTTTTTTTCATTATTAGTTAAGGGATATTAGGAACAGTATAGTTAGGTTAGGGTCATTATTGTTACATTATTCTGTCATTTTATTAATCTATCTTACAGTTGTCTTTTCATTTAAAAAAAAATATATTGTAAATCTTACATCGCAAGAAAACCCGAAATAGTTATCAATTATGTAACTATAAAAGCAACTAAAGGGTAACTATGAACAGTTTGAGTAACTGTCTGAATACAACACAAAAACCAATGTAATACATTTTGAAGGGGTTCAATGCACAAGAACAGAAGCACAAAGAGGAGAAAATGATTTTCAAACACCTGAGTATCTGAATCCATCTGCAAACAAACTATCTATGCTATATATAAAAACTTCCTCTAATTACTGTGTATGTGAATTAATTAGCACTACGTGTTTCCACCTATTCCTTCTAGTAAAAAAATACATAGTTCTTGAATTCAACAAAGAAGCCATAACGAGTGTTCCCAGCACGGAGTTCCGGTAACAACAACAGTGTCCAAGTATATGAAAGCAGACAACAGTTATGAGTCAATTCTCAATAGAACGAGAATACAACCACTGAAGAACGAAATCCAAAACAAAGGTAACCCCTTTACACAGAATTTCTTGTTAATTCCTCCTTTATAACTATAATATTGGCATACATCAAGAATAGTTTGGAGTGCTAGATTAAAGACGAAGTAAAATAATACAAAACAGCCAAACCCCAAAAGCCAGGATTGAACCCTAGTCGGTCACAATAGAAAAGGTGAATAAATTACAAGTGTCCAGAACCCGAACAACAGTTGAAGATTACATACAAACAGAACCAAGGTTGCTTGCCAACAAAGACAACTAAACAAAGGAGAACTGGGACTTTTCCAATGTCTAGACAGAGAAATAAAACTATAAATTAAGTAACAGCAGCAGATAACGACCCTACCCGAGCCATTGTTTGTAATCATTTTGAAGACCAAGCCCGGAGAAAACCCCAACCTGCCACAAAGAACCAGCAAAGCATGTCAGTTAACTGTATGCCGAGAACAACCTGGAAGTAAAATAAACTAGCAAGCACAACCAGAAGAGTCACTTACCTGAAGAGTATTTGCATTGGAGGAATGAAACCCTAGCTGAGTCATAGTCAACAGTGAAAACCATGTAGACAAAGGGGCGACTGCCATTAGTGTTGAAGAAAAATGAAGAAGACAAGCAATAGCATGGAGGAACGAACATACCTTGCCAGGACCGAGCAAAACCGAGGAAGCCCACTGTGACTGCGACCTGCCAGAGCATAGAACATTCACACATCAACTAGAGAACCAATAACCAGAAGCCAACCAGAAAAATTGTAGCATAGGAAGATAAGGGAACAAAGTAAATCATAATAACCACGCAGAAGGTTAAAGAGCCAACAGAGGAGTGGCATAAACCCTCCCACAAAGTCGACGAAGCCTTAAGTACAGTACCCAGGCAACCAGGAGACGAAACTGCAAGTGTGGGTGGAGTTACCTCGCCACCAGGTGGAGGAATCCATAGTTGGGTGCATACAGAGCATTGCTACCAAGCTCTACACAGTCACGAGCAGGCCAAGCACACAAACCCTCATAGCAGCAGAGAGCAAACCAGGAAGTGACCAAATGAAAATGAAATGAGGGTTTTGGTAAAACCAAAGAGTGGGAAGGCGAAAACCGAGGCGGGTACAGCCAGCATACCAACAATAACTCCGACATAAATGCCAACAGACAAATATCTTGGATAATCAATTGCTTAAGCCTAATCATATGTATTGATCCCAAATCATTTGTTAATCATCGTTTAATTAACATTCATCCATAGTTACGGGGTCCCATCATTAAACATAATCATGGCTGAGATAAGAGTGTTAAAGATAAGCAATAAATGCATTATATCATGTATATGAGCAATGAATGTATTATATTATTTACATGATATACATTTATAATACATTTGATTGACTCTTGTATTCATCTTCCAAGATTTCTCGGACTTCCTTTAACTGTTCAACTTTCACACCATAACTTTTAGCAAGTCACGTGTCAAAATTTGAGCAAAATTTTAAGAATATATATTCAACTCAAAATACTTCCTCAATTAAGCCCTACTAGTACCATAAATTATCAACTCCTTAACTAAAAACATTTATGTCCATATGTTACAGAAAACACTCTAGTCAAACTCGTTTATTAACTCCATTGTAAGTCCACTCCAGTAATTTTTCTTTAGAACTCTAATTACAAAAGCCTAACCATTCAAAGCTCCCTTGTTTATAATTAACCTTTGTCTGGTTCTAACATCTTTTTGAAAGATAGTTTATCCTCTCACGAATATTGCATTGGTTAGTATCAAAACAATGCAACTGGTTATGGCCAATTCAACAATAGGGTTGGAACTATTGAGGGATTTCACCAAATTATTCATCAATCACTAAACTTATCATCATCAACTATGTCACCATTATCACGATTCTCGGGTTTCTTCTTACTAGTGTCAACTTCATCCTAAATTATATGCTCTACAAGTCAACATCAAGAAACCCTACACTCACAAATGTAATTGATTTGATGTATTATGAATATAAAAGAAGTTAGGGTCATTCTTTTCATATCCTAATCCATATTCATTCCTTTGAACTTTGACTCTTTCCAAATTCCAACAATTTTATCTTTATTTTTATCTTTCTTAGTGCCTTCATCCAATTAATTTGTGTAATTTGATGGTTTACACCACTCAATGTGTTTTCATTCACTATCAACAAAAATGGTTGATCACATCAAGCTTATTAGAATGAAAAAAAATGGGACCAAAATTTTGAAGCATTTCTCAATATCAAATAATTTTCAACTCATTAATTAATAACTTGTTTTGAATTTTAAGTAGATCAATCCTTCTATACATGTCTGCGTGGAGCCACATTGCTTGGTAAACTTTTTCCAACCTCAATTATTGTCCCTAGTGTAATATTAACTAAAGCTCGTAAAATAATGAATAATCTTTCTATACTGATCATCTTGATTAAAATAAATCCTTGAAGAAGTTCTCCAAATGTTGAATAAATGATAGATTTTCAAGTGTCACAGTAATAGTCACCAAGTGCAAGAGCTAGAAATCATCCAACAATCATTGCCACCACTATAAATCACCAAACAAGTAACATCACAAGCACAAATACCAAATTGTCGCAACAAAAAGAAAAAGTCACCAAACATATTTGATGCACAGATTCAACTTTAATGCAAATGGAAATAATTGAAAAAATAACTTCAAATACAAATCCCAAAGTGCTATAAGTTTACAAAACCCTTTGCTTGCAACTTCAAAAGATTTATTACAACTCCAACTCGAAGTAAGAATCCTAAAGATTCGATGAATACAAAAGCTTTGAAGTCATAGAGACATTGATTAATTCATAAAACCAACTTTGACATGAAAGAATGCCAAGACCTTCCAAATTAAATATGGCAAGTTTCCTTCTTTAACGTGTGATAATTTCTCCTATGGTTATGAAAATAATACCTCTTGAATATATCCTATTTCTTTTCTTCATTATATTAATCACATTTTTTTTAACATGCGGTTTGTTAATTTAAATATGTTTCGCCAAAACAATATAAACAAAAAAAAATGCATCATACAAATTATAATGTGTGATAATTTCTCCTATGGTTATGAAAATAATACCTCTTGAATATATCCTATTTCTTTTCTTCATTATATTAGTCACATTTTTTTTAACATGCGGTTTGTTAATTTAAATATGTTTCGCCAAAACAATATAAACAAAAAAAAAATGCATCATACAAATTATCATAATGTATAAATAGCCATCAAACCCCTTTATTTAATTTTAGATTAGTCTAAGTCACCGTCCAACAAAGTTTAATTTTATGATGATGATAATGATGATGATGGTGGTTAACGTCCACTAAGGCCAAATTGGTCTATCGGACCTACAATTTTCTTAGTTTTTAATTATCTGGCTCCTCGTCTTTCTTGGTGAGATTGGTGTTGTAGCTTTCTTTTTTTTCTCTACAGTCTTCCAACTTCCTTTATCTTGCATCTCCTTCATCTCTTTTGGTTCTTGGGACATTGGTGTCTTAGCTTTGTGATCTATTGTGTTCGTCCTTTTGAAGATAGTCAGACAAGAAGTTTTGTCTAGGAGATCTGCTTTGCTGTTAAATGAAGATTTATTTTGTGCGGTATTCGAATCCTCATCGTTGTTGATTTGTTGGGTGGGGCTTTCTCCCTGCTTCTCTTGAGAGTTGTTTCTTTCTTGCTCGATTTCTTGTGATTCAGAGTTTTCTCTAAAATATTCTTCTTTGATGACAGTTTAGTGTTCTTTTTGTGCTCCTTCCCACCATGTAGATTTGCGGTGGTTTTTTCTAGTAGAATTTTTTTGGGAGGCTTTTGGGCAATTTTTGGCTAGATGGCCTGTCTCAAAGCAAGATCAACATCTGAAGAGGACACTTTCATAATCGAGTTTCTGGTCCCACACATAGTCTTTACTTGTTAGGTTTATTTCAGCTGGGAATCTGGCACTGAAGTCCATTTCCACACAAATGCGTGCATGTAGGCTTGGCAATCTCACCCGAACTAATGATGAGGTTATGACTGTTGTAGAGGGATCAAATGATGGGTTCCATGGCTTCATGAATAGGCTTGATTTTTCCCCAAACCAAGGGTTGGATATTCCATATCGATATATTCTCATATGGATAAGCAAATTTAATTTTACATCAAGCAAATTTAAATAAAACCTCTTTATACTCAATATTTAATGAGTTGCATAATTACAAAAGAATTCAAATTATGTGAACACGTTATATCCTCCTTAGAATCTTGCCATTAAAATTTATATCTCTTTGCAATTTAAAAAATATCTATTATATCATATATCATATATGTATTTTGAAAAATGTAACATCTTATAATATCATTTAAAAAAATAACAAAAATATAATACTTTATAACACTATTTTAGCAATGTAATTTTAGAATTTGCCCCTCGGTTTTTTCATCTCTTTATAAAAATAAAAAAATACAATTAATCTATCCAAAACCATTGTGTGATTTTAGCATTTGAATCACAATTAAGCCATCCAAATTATTCCATTTCATACATTTGACATTTAGAAATATAGTCCATTATTCCAAAACCATAATCTTTTTATTATTTAAAAATACAATTAAACCTTCAAAAATCTCACAATTTTTGTATTATAAAGCATATAATTCATATATCCAATAAAAAAATTCTTTGTATTATAAAAATATATAACTAAACAACGATCCACAATCTTTGTGTTATAAAAAAATTTACAATTATCCAAAACCATAATCTTTGTGTTAAAAAAATTACAATTAAATCATTCAAAACCAAAATCTTTGTATTTAAAAATATACACAATCAGTTGATTATAATAAAATACAACCAAAACCTACAAAATTGCAATCTTTGTATTTATAAAATACAATTAAGCCATCAAAATCTAATTAAAAATAATAATAATAAAATTGTTTAAAAAAATATGTGTATCATAAATAAATAAAAATAATGCAATTATCAAAGAGATATAGAATAGTCGGTGAAGGAGCGCGCTGTTAAGCGCTCCGTAAGCAAATCTCATCGGTTCTAGTTTCGCCGATACCAAAAATCCAGCATGGTTTCCACTGGTGCGGCTCAGGCCAGGTGCAATCCCCGGGTGACTTTGATGGCTTAGATGCCCCTGAGTCGTGGCCTCTCAGCCATAGAGTAAGCGTGATTTTCAGGATTCACCCATTTATTAATCAAAAAAATAAAAATAAAAATAATGCAATTAAGTTAGTCAAAACCACAATCTTCATATTTAAAAAACAATTAATCCATCTTAAATTGTAATATTTATATTGGAAACAAATATAATTAAGTTATTCAAAACCACAATCTTTGTACTATAAAAGTATATAAGTAAATCATTTAAAAGGAGTTTTCACTGCTCAATTTCATGTATGTTTAATTCAAAAATATGTAATTAGTTATTACTTTTGAAGGTGAAAGTGTATGTATTTTTCATTTAAAAATATGTAATTAGTAATTACTTTTGAAGGTGCGAAAACTACGTGAAAAAGTTGAAATTTATTTATTTATTTATTTATTTAAACTAGTTAGATAAATTGTGAACATTGTAATCATATGAACACTAATATTGTTGTATTTTTAGAAGTGATTAGTCAAGCATGTAATTGGAAATGTCAAACATCATATGATTCATCACATTAGGGGAATTTTGAGGTTTAAAATGGGTTTCCTAAGGAAAATAATAGAATAAGAGATGAATTTTTAAAAGAAACTAAAGAAAAATATCATTTTAATTGTATTTTCGACTTATATCATTATAGGTTCACTCAAATGTAAATGTCAAGTGTAGACATTCATTGGATGTGGAAATTAATTATACATCCAAAGAGTAGCCACTTTACATACATCTGAGTAGATCCACACAAAAAAATGAAAAACCAAGAAAAATGTGTTTCTTGAGAGAAATACACATGGGTCGACTCAAAAGTATATGGAGTGGATACTTGTTGCATGTAGAATTCAATTTTGCATCCAACGGTTGCTTGCACTTGACATTTGAGTGAACCTATAAGGAGATAAGTTGAAAATACAATTAAAAAGGTAGTTTTATTCTTCTTCCTTCAAAACTATATACCATAGGGGATGACATCATCATCTTGAATCTTATTGATTCTTTTAAACTTGATTTTGTTAGTAAATTTTTTGAGACCCGGTTTTTACCTCAAATTTCGTCTAATGCTTCATCCTAGAGATAGAAACTTTGGTGCATTATGTGAAAAGTGATTTTTTTTTAGCAATATGTTGTGTGAGAAATTTTTGGTTCATGCAATACATCAAACACCTAATTTTTTTCTTATAATACATTGGGAGAAAGGAAACATTGGATCCATGAAATGTGTAGCAAGAATTTTTTTTATGCGATATGGCAAGGTGAAGGAAAACTTTTATCAATATGATACATTGAAAAGAAAGAAATATTTGAAGAATGCAATAAGGATGGAAAGTAGTTCTCTTAGAAGAATGCAAAAGATACACATAGAACTACAAAGAACATTATTGTTGAAGAGCTATCAACCGAACTATACTAGTGCTTTTAAATTTTGGCAATGAGTTGGGATTGTTCTCAATCAAGAAACCCTAGCAAACTTTGAAAACCCAACAATCCCTCAATCTAAGCGATGGAAGAATTGTATCAGGGGAGTGAGCATAGGGGGGGAATGTAGGTTTTAACCCTGTATAGAAATTACATGCAAACAAATTCTTCAAACAAAAAATAAAGAATGGCGAGAACAGAAAACCAATATACACAGATATTTTTCCCTGGATCCAAAAGTCGGGACTACGAGATTGATTTTTCATTATATTCCTTTCAATGTTACAATACATATATCTACATGTTGAAGCATTCATAAGCCCCAAGCCATTAACCCTAGATTAGAACATAATCATAGTTCCCTTGACCAAATCTACATAATACCATGGGCAGAAAACCATCATGCCCAAAACCATGTGCAAAACCTATGCACAAAACCATGGGTAGGTCCACCCTCTCAGTTTATTAAACATTTGGAACAAATCCCTATCACTAATATCCAACCATAAACCTCCAAGAAAAAGGTTATCCACTCATTGAGTGAGGTTTAGTTGGTCAATTTACATGGATTTAGCCTTCCCAAAACACAATAGCCACTTGGATTAATAAATATTGGAAACCACATGGTAAGGATTGGATCCAAAATTATCTTTGACATAGAGCTTCCTTTGTCTTTCTCTTTGAACTAAAGAAGGATCATGATCTTATGTTCTAGTGACCCCTATTTCTTGGGATTCATGGGTTTATACTTGATAAATGGACCCTAGATTTCAATCTAGAGAATGGTATTCCTTCTATCATGCCAATATGGGTCTATTTACCCCATATCCCTTTACATTGATGGAACAATGATGCTTTGATATGTATAGGTAACTCTGTTGGGAAACACATTGACATGTCAAAGCCAAAAAATATATTTTTCCCTGTGATAGGGTTTGTGCCGAAGTTGACCTTGAAAGGGATTCTTAGAGAGAAAACCAATGAGATTGACAACTAAAAATAAATTCAACATTTGACTATGAACAACTACCTTTTAAGTGTAAAATATACTATGAATATAAGATTTTTTCCAAAGATTATAAAAAATGGATGTCTGAATGGTAGATGCAAAGAGAAAGGAGGAATAATGGACCCAAGTATTAACAAATACAACACCCACAAAAAATATGGGAGCCAAACATCAAGTATTGAACATGGGTGCTCATCCGGCCTTGAAAGGGAAGAATCAAGTGGGAACTGAGAAAAAAAAAACAAACAAACAAACAAACAAAAACAAACAAACAAAAAAACAAAACAAAACAAAACAAAAAACAAAACAAAACAAAAAAACAAAACAAAAAACAAAACAAAACAAAACAAAACAAAAAAACAAAAACAAAAAAACAAAAACAAACAAACAAACAAACAAACAAACACATAGAATAGCCATTGTCTTCCAAATCAATCCTCAAAACCCTTGGCAAAAATAAATATGTTGTATAAGATCAGGAGGAAGAGTGGTATAGTCTCTAATTGTGAAGTTGTAGAACCTGCATAGGGTTCAAGATTCCCACAAGGTAGGTGTTGATCGGTGGTTGTCATTGTTTTCAACCTAAGCAATACCAGACGTTTCCTTGCCTTTTATCGACTAATATGACATAACAATTCATGGTTTTTGGTGTGTGTATCATGTTGGTAATATTGAGAGGGGAAGTGAATCAGTATTTCTTAGCAATTAGCACTTATTAATCTTTTTCAGAGCATCAGTTAATCTTTAGTAGTATTATTATTATCATCTTCAAATAATCATAAACATTCATCAACAGTAAACAACACCATACAACAATGCAGAAAGATAGAGAAAATAGACACAAATATTTTTAGGTGGAAAACCCCCTCTGGGTCAAAAACCACCGAACACTTCTTATTAATTGTCATATTCTCTTTAAAAGAATTAATTACATCAATCTTTCATCTCCAACTAAAGGAGGCTCAAACCCCCTAATTTACAGGCTCTAACATGTAGGACGCATGTACACCCTATTAACCTGTTGCAACTAGAAGGACGCTCTGACGCTCTGTGAGACAGACCACAACTTAACGAGTGCCCCCAAAACTCTGTTTACAAACTATTTTCAGAAGGATGATTTTTCCCCCTGTAATTTGTTAGCCCCAACTAAAAACACACCATAGCGTCCAGTGAAAGTTGTGACCTTCCCTACGACCACCCTGTCACCCTGGAGTGTTCTCAGGCCACAACCAGAAGGTGACTTCAATCACTTGCCTTGCACCATCCTGCAACCCTATTCAATAGGCAGACCACATTTCACAATTTTAGATTGGATCCCCCTATGCTCTGAATCAATAGAAGAATGTTGTAAAGAAGATGTCAAGTCCTAGTAGCCACTGACCATTATACAAAATTTCTCAAGTTGACCATTGTATAACCTGTTATCACTAATCACTACCACTGCTCAACTACACATCATTGTCACTTCTCAAATGCACATCAATTTCATTGCTCAACTACACATGAATAGATGAGCATTCACGAGCTCACAAATTGGCTAACAATTGCACGTCACTACACTGCACTGCTCACGAATGAATAAGCATCAAAGCTCATATGCAGGAAACCACATCACTAACCCAAAATTCTTGTATTGTTGTGAATTCTAAAACCAAACATATGATAATGGCATACTCCAAGATGCCTCAAGTCATCCCTATGACCTGCTACCAATGTTCTCAAGCTATGCCCATGGAGAGCTACCAACATATGCATTTTCATTGTTGACCATTTCTCATATGATGGTACCCATATTCACGTCAATAAGTTGTACATCAAGGTGATATTTACCTCAAATACTTGTTGCCTGTGAGGTAACAATTAAATCACTTACTACTTATACCCTTTAGGTCATCATATAAGACATTTAACAAATCCTTACAATCAAATTCAAAGTGTCAAATTATTGTCAAGTACCTATACGTCAAGTCTATCTGTGAAGTTAATGTGTTAGGTCAATTTTCATTTCTGGGTCATTGTCTTGTCTGTCAAGTAAGTCAAGTCACATCAAGACCTAACATTCATTTCAATCCCTAAGGTCATTTTAAAATGTCATAGGATACATGATCATTTTCATGTCAAGGTCAAGATGTCAACTCAATTATCATGTCTAGGTGTCAATACACAACTTTATCACTTTAGGTCACTATAGGCACAATATCATAGTCATTGTCATATATAGTAACTGTTAAGTTAACAGTCAAGTCACACAATTAGTCACAAGGACAGTTTTATGAATGTTACCATATGCATAGATATCAACATAGTTGTTTATAGGTGTTCCTGAGATCAATGTTAATTCACAGGATATATAGCTAATGGCAAATATTTAGATATCAGTTCACTGTCAACTCTTAAGGAACATATCAATGTTCATTAGAGAAATTTTGAGGTCTAAAATGAGCCTCAAAACAAAGATGTACAACCAAAATAAAATTTATAAGATCTAATAGGATTCAAGGTGATGATGTCAACCATGAGGGTTGATTCACCATTTTCGGAGTAAAAATGTAAAATGATTAAAAATATAAAAACTACTTTTTCAACTCGTAGTTTCAACTTATCTCTCTATAGTTTTACTCAATTTCGAGTGGGAGCACTTGTTGGATTTAGAATTTAATTCATCATCCAAGGAGTACTCATGTTGCATACTTTCGATGGACCCTACTACACGAAAAATGAGAAATGCATTAAAAACATGATTGCAATAACTTTGTTTCATGTATTCCTCATTTTTTGTATAAGATGGTGCATCGAAAGTATGCAACATGGGTGCTCCTTGGATGACAAATTAAGCTTTGCATCCAAGAAGTGCTTTCGATCAAAATTTGAGTAAAAGTTTAGGGAGATAATTTGAAAATACGAGCTGTGAAAGTAATTTTTTCTTTTTCCCTCTAAAATTTGATGATGTAATCTAATATTGTATTATTATTTCTACAATTATATTACAATATCCTTAGGAGATCCATTTTAGACCTCCAAATTTCTCTAATGTAAGTCAAAGTTATATAATTTACAACTTTTCAAGTCAATGACTAAACTTCAGTAGTCACTCTCTCACTATTATATTAGGTTAGTTACAAGACTGTTGTGCATCTTCAAATGTACAAGTCTATTTTGTCAAATATTCATTGTTAACTCATTGTACATTCAAAACGATTACAGTTAAATATGCTTAGCTATTAGGTAGAGAGGAATGTTATTCGACTCTAAGTTAGATTGTTATCCAATCTTACAAATAGACAATTGTCACATTGAATTAACAAGCCTTTACATATGTGTGTTTTTCATTATTATGTCACTGTTTCACTAGGAAACCACAAATATATTGTTATTGTTAATTCAATGATATGTCAATACAATGTATCAATTCAAGGTTAATTGACCATGTCATTCGAATGTAATTGTATGTGCACGGCGAATTGTTGAGGTCGCTAAAATGGATCACTGTCTCATAGAAATTATAAATTCCTTTTCCAAAGACAGTACAAAAGTCAAGTCAAAAATACTACTCTATAATGCTTAAGTCAATTTATATGGCATAGTGTTACTATTTGCACTATTTCAAGGTCACATAAGGTAAGTGTTTGTCACTATACCATAATTTCAATGAGAGCTTTATCATCAACATGCACACTAATTACTTCAGGAAAATTCAAAGTCAATAATTGG
Source organism: Pinus taeda (assembly GCA_000404065.3). NCBI lineage: Eukaryota > Viridiplantae > Streptophyta > Pinopsida > Pinales > Pinaceae > Pinus > Pinus taeda. The sequence continues at coordinate 115,814 of APFE030289283.1, read as the reverse complement.
CTTAGTGCATGATACTAATACTCAAATGGTGAGCCTCTTACTATCACTATATTCTAGTGAGAAACAATGTCATATATTGACAATTGCAAGAGAACTAGACTTAAAGTAAGTTAATTAGGATAGTCTTGTAGTGGTGTGCATCATCAAATGTATAAGTCTCACTATCAATTCAAAGATCAAATTCCAATAAGGTCATTGTTACAAGCCTTAACCAGACCTTAAGAACAACTGGAATAGACAAACCTAAAGCCATACCTTAATACTAGTTCTGAAACCTTTTTTTTGAAATTGTTACATAGGTATGGCATGGATAAACTCCAAGAGAGACCTAGTCTACCACAAATTTGAATTTTTCAACAACAAATTCCCTAGTCTACCACAAATTCGAATGCATAGGAAACTTCAGGTTTGATTTTAACAGACTTACTCTACCAAAATACAAAGATACTTCACTCAGAGAACGATGCATGAAAAGGGCTATAAGTCTGAGCTTAATAAAGGTCTGCATATATAAAAATTTCCCAACCAAACATGGAATAGGGGATCAAAAAGTCAACAAAAGAACATACCTTAACATACCGAGGTGGAGGACAAGCTATGAGAATATTTCAAGCTAACTTTGCTACCCTAAAATGATTTCCATGTACCTCAAGAATTCTAAATTGTTTATGCCTTAAAGATTCTTAAACAAAACCAAAAATTTTAGATGATGTATTGTGTTAAGAATATTGTTTTTTTAGAGAATAATATAAGTACTTTTTATAGAATTAGATTAGGCTAGTTAGGGGCTCTTAGGAGACTGGCGTTAGGGTCACACTTGTCTTTTTATTTTTATTATTTTTATTTTATCACTTTAAATAATTTCCTTTATTCCTAAGCAAGCCATTAATTTATTGGGTCTATTTTAATAGTGTTTTGGAGAGGGATTTAGGTGTAGTTTTGTATAGTTGTAGTTTTGTAGTGTTTAGTGAGGGATTCATAGGATATACTTTGGAGAGACTTTAAGCTTAAGTAATTTCTTAATGACTGTTAATTAAATGATATTGAATGGTTTCTCAATCCCCAAGGAAGAGTTTCCTAAAGTATAGATTAGCTTTTGATGGTACTTAGGAGTTATGTGGTAACCTAGTGGCTTAATGCCTTTGATTAAGACATTCTTGTGATAACAAACCTTCTGATGCTTAATTTGAATACACACAACCAATGGAGGTGTACCAAGTCACCATCTCTTGGGGATTTATCCCATGGACTGGGGTCACCGACTTCAAAATTGAATATCTCTCAAACCAAGAGGTCATTCAAAGCGTAACACATATCAACAGAAATATCTCGACGAGGAGAATTTAATGACATGGATCTCCAAGTCAAAATCAGTATTTTGACCCTTCAAAGACCCTTGACAAATCCGAGTTACACCCTTAGTCTAGGGAACCCAAACCTTAGGACTTTGGCTTTCAACCATCCATCAGTGTAGTTGTTAACTTGATGTAATCTAAAAATTGCTATGAAGCATTCATCAAAAAATTGACATCAATGAATAGTGTTTTTTTCAAATTCAAACATATTCAAACCCTAGGGTTGACATCAATGACAACACCATCCAACAATCTCCCCCTTTTTCATTGATGGAAACACGCGTACTCCTTCTACGAGTAAAACTCCCCCTAACATCATGCTTCATCTCCTCCTTATGATTTCAATCTCCTTCTCAGGTTTTCTCTCCCCCTTTGAAATCAATGGAAAAGAGTGACTCCCCCTGACAATCATGTTGCTTCTAGTGGACCTGTCATCTGCTTTTTATCCCCCTAATGAGAAGCCCTATTGTAATAATTTTTCAATGACGATCGTTGTGGACCTGCAACATGCATGTGCTATCCCTGACAAGAATCCTTCCTCTTGTCATTAGTGATTTTGGTGGACCTGTAGTCCTTTAACTATTCGTCTCCCCCTGAAACTATCCTGAAGCTTCCATTTTTTCATGTTGTTTGTCTGTCAATGGTAGACCTGTACTGCACACTGTTGTATAGACTCCCCTCTTCAAAATTCAAGGATTCAACGAGTCGGATTGTTCAAAATATTGTGTCACCCAATGGACCATATGTTAACTTTTATAAGGATATATTGTTCTTTACTTTGATAATTTCATTTTAACATGTCCACAATAAATTCACCCCACAACTTCATAACATTATTCATAGTCACATCATTATTCAGTAACATACGCAACTTATATAAAGAATAATATCATCATCAATGCAGTGGAACGTAAAGAAACAGTAGAAGAAAAGGATTCACACATAGAGACACTAGGATTGGTCGAATACGAGGGGAAAACCCACTATGGGGAAAACCCTTTCAAATTCTTCTTCTTATTATATTGTCATTGAATGATTAAGCAAAAGAGAGTACAATGATCCATATCAGCAACTAAACAATATCCATGAGATGAACCCAACAATGTTAATACTCAAAACCTTGCTACAGAAGCTTGTAATCAACTGTCATTTTCTGCAGCTAAATATCAAACCCTGTGGTCAACAAGTGAAAACTTTTGTCTATTGAAAAACTAGACCCTAGGTCCCAACTACAGGGATGATGTGATGTGTGTGCAGTGGAGAGGCTTCAACCACACAGATGAGCCTTCCTACATATGATTGCAGTTGATATTTCCTTGTTGCATGCCTATAGCTGAGAACCAAAACCCTAGAACTCACGTGTGAGCATCGAACCCTGCAATTTCAGATTTGAGTAAGCCAATCTCTGTGAACATGCCTTAGACTTGTGCGAGCCAAAATCAAGAAGGAGAAGAGAATAATAATCCAAGATGATGTTCAAATGATTTTGAAGTCACTTGTATTTATATCCCTTCAAGGGTGTACAATTTTCTTTAGGGATGACTTGGTCAAATATGCACATGTGGGATTTAATTCAAAAAAAACAATTTCCCTTATCCAAATTGAGTGCTTTAGTAGTCAAAATTGGTCCTCTCGAAAATAGGAATCTTGTCCCATGGTTGGAATTTGTCATTGAGCTACCAAATTAACACGATATTGACTCATGTCATCATATGGTGCATTTGTTGATTCCTCGTGACCTTTTGCTTTTACGAATCCTAAAAGCATAATTGTTGAAACCTTCTCATCTGCTTGATCTTCCTATACGTGTTTCCTTTTCCATGCCTTATTGTTCCTACAATATCAATCCATGTGCCCATATTTATGACACTTGAAGCATTCAATGTTATCCATAGGTGATTCCATCTGAAATCTGCAATCGTGAGCTATATGTCCTTAGTTATGGAATTTGAAAGACTCAATATTTAGCCTATCCAACACGTACTCTCTGCTAAAAACACCATCGCGGAACCTGTTTCGTGATCCTAAAAGCCTTCTTCTAGGTTTTTGCAGATGATTATGGTACCTACCAAATACTTTAGAATCTCTGGCCATATGTACATAGTTAGTACATAAAAAGTAATAACCATCAAATGAAAATGCGTACTTGGATGATTCATTCAGAGGCGGTGGTATTTGATAATTGTACATGGCAACAACTTTACACTCCCTAGACATATGTCCAAAGTTAGTACATGAAAAACACTAGCCATTAAATAGGCGGACGTACCTGGATAATTTTCTATACTCATTCTTCTTCGGAGGTGGTGTAGTCTCTTTTTGTTTTTCCTTGGTGGCTTTAGCATCATCCTTTGGAACTGCAATATTCTCAGTGTTTTCCTCATCCTTATTTTACAAGGATTTAGAGCTTATGTCATCGTCACATGGAGATTTACCTACTTTTTATACCTTTATATTTAACTAGGCCAATTCTTGATCTTTCTTGTCAATAACCTACAAATATTCCTTTTGTCAATCATTGAACTTGTTGACTTCATTAAGTGTTGCATCAAGTTCTTCTTGCTTTTGAGCAAGGTCCTCTTGAAACAAACTTTTCAATATTTGTCTTCTTCTTTATGCTTCTTCTATTTGTAGCTTTAGAAGAGTGACCTTTTATGCTCCTCTGTTGAGAACTCGTATATGTTCCTTCTGCCTTCCATTTTCCTTCTTGGGCCTGTCTATTTATGCAATAGTTATATTGGTTTTGGCAAGAGAACAATTCAATAGTTATATTCATTTCCTCATCTCATGAATTGTTCTCTTGCCAAAACCAATCAAAATTAAATTAAAATGCAAATTAAAATCAAAAATACCAAATCTGGAAAAGAAAATTTCTCCAATCAAAACTCAAATAAATAAGTAAATAAAAGGAAATTTGAGCTTTCCATTGATCCTTGTAAATATATTATTGGTCAAAGAGAACATAGAAAAATGAATCTGCAATCAACAGAGGCTATAAGCAAACGAAAATGCAAAAAATTAAACTCAGAAAATTAATTTTGTTTACAAATTCGGAGCTTGATTTTCTACTAAATTTTAGACTCGTTAAATGACTTAATCTGGTCATGTAACCACTTCAGAAATATTCTCCATGATTCTATCTATCTAACGAGTCATCATTGGCCTCATTTGGTCAAATATAATTCAACTTATGAGCTTCCAAAGTTGAAGTGTTGACTTTGCTAGAATTCTGGAAAAATTGTTGCGCAGGCCAAAAATAGAAAATTTTAATTAAAATCTGATCCTAAACTAAATTAACAATAATTACTTAATTAATATTAATTTAAATTATATATTAATAACAAACCATTTAATACCATTAAATAAATTTTATTTAAATTTAAAATTTAAAATTAATTAAATTAATTAAATAAATTAAAATTTTATTTAATAAAAAAATATATCATATTAAAATTCTCACATCATTAAAAATATTTACATGTGGCTTTGGATCCATGAGTGGATCCAATAATGTTAGTGGTTTATATTTACATGTGGCTTTTGATCCATGAGTGGATCCAATAATGTTAGTGGTTTTAGATCCATGAGTGGATCAAATAAATGGAGGAGGTGTTGCGTGTGGGAGACATAAGGAAATATCAAAGATCGGGGTTTTTTCAAAACACAAAACCCTTGACATAAATAAAATGTCGATATCGAAACTTTTACATATTGGAATTTTTTTTATAATGGGATTTTTTTGAAATATCAAAACTTTTAAAATATCAGAGTTTTTATTGGATTTTTTCTATTGGAATTTTTGATCGGGGCTTTTATCGGGATTTTTATATTGGGTTTTTTATTGAAGAGAGGAGGTAAGGTGAAGTGGGTCTCACTTGGAGTGCAACTCGTCCATTATAAACTACAGCCACTTGGTAATTAAAAATATGACAAAATGAACTACAATCACTCTTCAATTTTGATATTTCGGTGTTCGTGATTTCTTTTAAAATTAGGAATTAGAATCAATTACCGAGATCCCGAAAACACATAATTTTAATTGTTCTACAATTTGGTTGGGCGATTTTGTAAGACTGTTAGTGAAAAATGAAATAATTAGTAAAAATTAACTAGGAATTAATATTTACAATGAATTAATAATTTATTTACAAAAATTAAAATAATATACATTTTTTAACCCATGCGGTAAAAATTATCAAATTTCGGATGAACACCATTTGCAAACCATGTAACCAAACGAGATGAAACAAGTACCAATGGAAAACTAGCAAAAAGTCGAACTCAATGAAGCAATCAAAATAGAAAACTAATGCCAATCAAAAAATGGCAAAATCATAGGACACTTAACCAAAAGAAAATATTAAAAAGGTGATTTAGCTAAACAATTATGGAAAGGGAACCCATTATTTGAAATAAATAAGTCAAAAATGGGGTTGTTGAATTTTCACTACAACAAATCGTTGATAATTTCCATAGATAGTACATTCTTCTTATTAAGTATTTTGACATGTCATTTCACTATCTTTAGTACTTCTTCCATAAATTTAGCCTTTTCCTTTTCACTCTTGAGTTCTGTTATAACTCTCACAACTTCATTTTGAAATTTGATTGCACTCATTTCTTCAACTTCTTCTTCAGGAGCATCCTTGTTTGATTCCTTAATATTAGGATTTGAATGATTATCAACATTTACATCTTGCTCTAAATGCTTCTTTGGGTAGAGATTATGGAGCCTTTCCCAAAGAATTTTGGTCTTTGATCATTGACCAACTTTTTCTTTTTCGAGATCTAGCATAACATTAAAAATGAAATTCATGGCTTTCGTATTGTACCTTTTAGCTTCTTCAGTAGATGTTTCTCCAAAAACAATAGATTGATACTGATGATGAACCACAGAGTTTGGTTCGAAACGCTGATACAATAAAACATGAACATGATGACTCTGGAAGACATCACTACACAAAATGCAGATCGCAGAAGCCTCAAATCTATAAAGATTGACATACATCATGAGCTTCCAAATGGACTACCATTCTAGATTCCTATATCCAATAACTATCTTCATCAAATTCGGGAGTTGGTGTACAATGTTGATTTTATTTGATTTTGGAGACTGCTACAGTACATGAAACTTCCTTTAAATGCTTGGTGGATTTCTTCTTTGATTTTTCCATCTCTGTAATTTGAGATATGTCTTCCAATTGTTAAGATGTTATTGAAGGAACCTACTCTGATACCAATTGTTGGAATTATTGAAAGGGGGGCAATCAGTATTTCTTAGCAACTAGTACTTATTAATCTTTTTTAGAGCATTAGTTGACCTTCAGCAATATTATTATTATTAACTTCAAATAATCATAAACATTCATCAATTGTAAACAACACCTGTTAGGCCCCTATACTACTAGTGTAACCCTTTATTGTTATTAGTACAAACCACTTATTATAATGATGTACCCATGTAGTGCCCATATTGTTACTATTGTGCCCAATAGAAGCCCACTATTGTTATTATTGTGCCCTTACCTTATTATTGTTATGTCGGCTCTGATTATGTTATGAGCCCTTAGACTCCTATATATAGAAAGGATGTCTTTTCATTTGTATCATCGAAGAATTGTTCATTTATCTAATGTAAAGGAGGTTGCCCCCTCGAAGAGGCTGAATTCGAAGGCGTTGATCTATCTTTTCTATCTTTTCTTGAGTTGGTTTCATAACAGACACTCACAAGCGGAAAGTGATAACCAAATGACATATAAACCCTAAAATCAATTCAATCATATTGAAACACTTGAAAGTTAAAAAAGGTAAGAATTTTCTAATAAAATTATCTAATCAATCAAAACATCAATAAATCTAGTCATGTAGGACAAAAAATACATCAGGGGCTCAGACACACCGGAGTTTGACAGAGAAACCCTAGGTTTTCTGCCAATCTCAGACATCAACGCTATTGTTATGGCCAAATTAGCATTGAACAGGGGATCAGTGCAACTATTTTAGGAGAAAGCATGTTGACAGCATGACTGTCAGAGAAAAAAGTGCATTGGGCGAGAATAAGGGAAAAACTAAAAATATTCTCACAAACACTTCCAGACTTAACACTCTAAAGTAGAAACTAGTGATTGTGAAAACCTATATAGACCCAAACTAGCTGTGAACATGATGGTCCGTGAAAATAATCAAGAGAATAGTCAATAAAAGAGGATGAAGAGGCTATAGCTTCCCTAGTGGAGTCGCCATTTTGTTTTGAAGGTAAATCCCTCTGCGGACAGAGGTGATCCCTCTAACCCAGTGAGTGGGTCTAGCAACAAACTAAAGAAACTAACATACACTTTCCTAGCATATGTTTAACAAATGTAGAGAGAAGGAGAAACATACCTCGTTGTGATGCTAATCGCTCAATTATTTGGAGATGATTTCGAATCTTTCGCTCCATGACTTGATCCTTACTTGTTCTTCATGTCTGAGTACCTGTAAGGAAGATCAAATAGTTATTAAAGATACAAGAGCATATATGGCATACATCAAACATAAACTACTTAATAGATCAAGGATTATTAAGCTAAAAGCATAAAAAATTACACAATTATTGAAAGTGAACATCAGATGTATATATTAATGAGATGAAAATGGAAGCATACAACCTATGCCTTGATGTTGGAGACCTCCTTATGGTGGATGTCCAAGTACAAGCAAATACTCTTCTAGTACTCCTCATCCAAGCTAGAACGGGTAGCATGTAATCATAATCTCAGCATAGGGATGCATCAATCAATGACCAACTATTTGGGGATGGAAGGGAGTGAATTTATAGGAAGGGAGAGGGAGTTAGTGATAAACAAAATAGGTAGGAAGGTCCACATATCAAGGGGGAACCCCATCTTGATAAGATCAAGAGGTCCAAATGGGAGAGCTCGACCATATCAACAACAACCAATATCCATCTCATCGTTCTTAAAGGTTCTAGTACTCGAAGTGTTTCCTCCAATTTGGGAAAACTTGCCAAAAGAGGCTCAAAATGAGTTTTCCTATCAAAACTCACACTAGTAGAGCTAGTGTATAAGTGTGCAACATTCCATTAGCACGGGTAGGTAGAGGAGAAAAGAACATTGATTATAAAACTTAGGTTTTTTAGTTAACCTTCTCCAAGATAAATTCGGGGTAGTTTTCCTTTAATTCTTCAAGGCAATTTTGGTTTGTATATCATGATGGATATGCTCCATAGTATTCAATGTTTTGGAACTTTGGGATATGGAACAAGAAGTGAACAGGAGGTATGAAAAAATATTGCATAACACAGTTGGAAAGCGAAATAATAGCAAGGGAAATGAGGCCCAAAATAAACCATAGACTAGCCAGAACAATGGCAAGAAGAAGGAATTGAGAAAAATAAAATGTTTTTGCTGCCATGAATTCAAGCACTATTCAACAAAGTTTTCACACAATAATTCTAACAAGAAGCCTTCAAGAGGAGTATGAGCTGAAATACTTACCTCACAATTTGAATTATACTTCACCCTTATTGCATATATGGAAAAAACTGTAATGGGGATTGTGTAGTACTTATATTTAGGTGCCTTATTCCATATCACGTTATGTAAAGAATTCTTCAATAGCCCACAGGAGAAGGATCTCCAAATGCACATAGAACTTAGGGATGATGGGTGGTACAATACTAAAGGAATTGGTACCGTAACCTTTAAGAGGGAATCAAGCTCCCATCTTCATTTGAAATATGTCATGTATGTAATTGGGATGAAGAAGAACTTTATCTTTATAGTTGTATTGGAGGATCATAACTATGATGTTGTTTTCAGTAAGGGCAAAGAATTTCTAAGACATGTAGCTATCAGCTAAGTGAAACAAATTTTAGTTTGTGTGAATAACCTATACAAACTTGAGGAGGAAGCTTGTGTTGCACTAAGTATCAAGGTATGAGAAGTGCAGAGTTGGGATGTTAGAGAAATCTGGAACATACACATGTGACACTTACACCATATGGCCTTAAAAATCATGAAGCATATTACCACCAGTCTCTCAAAATGTGCCTTTGACCAATATGATGTTTGCAAGGGATGCACATTGGGGAAATATGTCAGATATACCTTTGGGGGGTGAGATAATAGAGTTCGAGTAATATTGGAGTGAGTCGACACTGATGTATGTGGACCATTTTCTATAACCTATACAGAAAAACCCAAGTAGTATGATATTTTTATTAATGAATTTTCAAGAAAATTTTGGATCTTCTCATGCAAAAGAAGGATGAAGTTTTCTAAAAATTGTTAAATTCAAAGCTTTCATTTAAAAGGATACTGGTAAGAAATTGAAATCCTTCAGGAGTGATAATGGAGGAGAATATGTATCTAACACGTTTAAGGACTTTTTTTCCAAAGAGAGGATTAGAATAGAATTGATAACACCCGATAACCCACAACAAAATGTGGTAGTTGAAAGGAATAGAAAAATAATAGTGTGAGTAGAAAGATCCATGTTACATGATTAGGGGCTGCCATCACACCTATGGGCATAAGAATGCAACAATGTAGTTTATTTGCAAAACTAAAGTCCTCATACAATACTTGGCACGATCACACCTGGAGCTTTCAATGGGGGGAAGCCATTTGTATCTCATTTCAGATTTTTTGGAGATATTATGTATTTTCACGTCTCCAAGGATAGAAGGAAGAAACTTGAGCATGAAACTAAGATGGGAGCCTTTGTAGGATATATAGAGACACAACATAGCTATAGGGTGTCTTTGTCATCACCCATGGTAACAGTAATGAAGAGAGTTGTCAAACTTGATGAGGATAAGACTATGTGATGCTCTCTAGAGTGAGAGTTGAGTATCCCACCATAGGAGGAGATTATAGTTCCTAAGCAGGATCCTCATGTAGATATTTAGGGGGTTTAGAGTAGCCACATGTAAAGGAGTAAGAAACAAGCCAAGTGGAGGCATCCACTCAACAAGAATATTTTGTAGAGGGAAGGAATAGAACTAGAGAAGCTGAAATATTGGTACAGGAAGTACGAGGGCATGTGGGAGCTCCTTCATCTTAGCACATTTAGAGGAGGTCACCACACAGATACGTTAGGTATATGGCTCTCATTACAAACGTCATTGAGTGAGATCCTTCTTCATTTGAGGAAGCAGTTTCTCAACTAGTGTGGGTTGATACCATGGTGGAAGAGTATGACTCCATCATTAAGAAAAATGTATGAGAGGTGGTGAAGAGGCCAAAGACCAAGTCAGTAGTTGGTTCCACATGGATATATAAAGTGAAGCATGCAATTGATGGGAGCATCGAGAAGTACAAGGATATATTTGTGTTGAAAGGCTTCTCTTAGGTAGAGGAAGTGGACTATGAGAAAACATTGGCACCAATGGGAAGGTATTTCTTTATCATAACCATTCTAGCATTAGCTACATAGATGGGGTGGAAGATCCACCACATGGATGTGAATACCACCTTTCTCAATGTTGTTGAGGAAGAAATTTACATAGAGCAGATAGAGGAATTTGATACATATGACTGGGGGATGTGTGTAGATTCAAAAGATCCATGTATGGTCTTAAACAAGAACCCTGAGGATGGTTCACTCAGACTTATACATATCTCAGTGGATTGGGATTCACCAAAACTAAAGAGATGCCAACCTCTGTCACAATGTGGTATATGACAAGTCTCTTATGGTGGTATTGTATGTTGATGACTTGATACTTAGAGGAGAAGAGTACTTTATTTGGTGTTGCAAGGAGGACCTTGCAAGAGAATTTGAGATGGAGGACATAGGATTGATAGATTACCTCCTTGGGCTGGAAGTATGCCAAGGTGATGGTGAGATGTTTGTGAGCGAGGGGAAGTACACCTTTGAGTACTTCAGATATTTTACATGGAGAACTGTATGCCTATGGAAACACCTCTAACTACAAATTGAAGGAATAAGAGTGATTCTTCAAGAGAGGCAGTAGATGCTACCATCTATAGACAGGTTCTGGGATCCTTGATGTATCTAATGAACACAAGGCCTGACATATGTTATGCAGCTAATCAATTGAGTCAAGCCATGCTAAAGGTTACCAAGCTTTATTGGAAGGCAACAAAGAATGTGTTCAGGTACCTCAAAGGCACAATCGAGTATGGGATATGGTACAAGAGGAAAAAGGGAGTGAAGCTCCAAGGCTTCACTGATGCAAATCAAGTAGGGAGTCCATCAGATAAGAAAAGTACTATGGATGTTATCTTCATTGTTGGGTCTGTAGTTATTTCCTCGTACAGTGGGAAACAAAGGTATGTGGCACTCACCTCAACAGAGACTAAATACATGGATACAAGTCAAGGAGCGTATGAGGCCATATGGATGAGGAAAATACTTGTGGCTATTTTTAGTCAAAAGATGTATTCCAAAATGATTTATGTGATAATGAGAGTTGTATCAAACTCTATGAGAATCCAATATTTTCTAGCAAGTCCAAGCACATTGATATCATGTACCATCACTTGCGAAAATGTGTGCAGAGGAGAATTATGATGCTACAATACATTCCGACTGAAAAGAAAGATGCTAATATATGGAAAAAGGCATTGTCATGAGGAAAATTCAAATTCCACAGGTGTAGGATATGGGTGGTGCACAATCCCTTTCTTGCTAAGAGGGAGTGTTAGAAAATGTAGCAAGAAAGGCTAAATTTTACTTGTTCCTTAGTCAAATTTAGTAATTCAATTTTTGAAATGAGCAAGATGACTTAGATGGAAGTTAAATTGTGTGACATGGCCTTGTCTAATTTTCTACTCAGTAAATTCAAGTTATAGGCTAGAAGTAGAGTTTTGCATGTAGTATTGCTAAAATTTAGCAATCTAATAAAATTATTATCATATTGACTCAGTTATGAGCTCAAGTAAATAGTAGAGTTAGTTGAAGGATAATTAAGTAGTAGAATTGTTGTTAACTCAATGATCTCTTAGTTAAAGTAGTAAATCAGCTAAAAATAGCCCAGACATGCATGGAATTTGAATTGCGAGCTTGAAGTGGAGGAAAAGGCATGTTGTAATTATTAATTGTATACTAGTTGAGTGTACATATTAGGCATTGAGGTAGGCTATCAATTACTTGGGATTTGCACAATGAAATAGTGAATTCCCTTATTATTGAGGATCTAATTTCCTCGGGAATTTGGTAAGGAAGTAAGAGAAATGTGGGGCCTTGAATTGGATATGTGTTGGACAGAGCGAGACAATCAGTAGGAGAACAAACTTACAGTGAAGGGTGTGCTTCAAGATTGAACCAAGACATTGTAATAGTTTCTTATTCTCATATTATTAATGAAAAGAAGTGTAAGGATTTTCCCCTGTTGGGTTTCCCTATAAATAATTGTTTTCTTGTGTTCTTTTGATGGTTGCATGGCATTGCATGTGTTTCTAAATTATGGTTTCCATTTCATAAAATATTAGAGGAAATTTGCAATCTCTTGTTTTCAGTTGGAATACATCGATAGTAGAAAATTTATATTAATTTCTACATTCTTAGGGTGTTGGAGGGTACCAATATCTTAGCGATGGGTGGCTAAAAAATGTTTCCCACACTCCCAGTTGTGCATGGGCCACACTCTTGTCCTTTAGGATTCTCACCCAAAATAAAAAAACATTTGGCCAAGTGTATAGACCCTGACCTTACCTCAAATTTAATCACTGGGGTCGATGGATTATAGTTGGTGTTTATACAGACAACATGGTTCCACTAGGGTGTGGTTTCACCAATGCCCACTAGGTGTTAGACTTTCTAACATGTCAACATAGTCATGTTTTCGAACTTCGTCTCAACTTTGAAAACATAGTGTATATGGACAAAAAAGAAACCTAGGCTAGCTTCATAAAGCATAACTACAACTTTTGCGTGCCCACCCTCCTGTATTTTCAAGGAGAATCATGGCCCAATTCCTAACATCTAAATTCTCATTTTTGACAAAATAACTAGCATATGGATTGGTTAATCTAAGTATACCCATAATTTGGAAATCAATTGACTGAATATGAACACATAATTGTGCATTCGCCATGCACATAATAATGAATATCATATTATACGCACACTTTAAAATTCATGTGCATACATGACATAGTTCTAATCATGAATATACAGTGAGCATCAAAACTGAGACATTCATTTACATTTATAAACAAACAAGATCTTGCACCATTCACAATGTAATAAAATTCATCACACTCCATAAGGAAATACACATAAGCAATGCACACTTATCTGTGTGTTTAATGATCACTGAAAAGTGAAGGACTTCAACTCTCCACCCAATTGTAAGCCAAGCACATTGCAATTTTTCTTACAATTGTTTACCATGAGCTAGATCCAAGGTCTGAGGGGATTCATATTAAGGGAAATTCAAATTCTGGGCTTAATTGCATAACCAAGACAAGTAGTCCACTGTATAGTTAGTTTATCAATTATCTGCAATAGTAAGCACCAAAGTGACTTAGTGGTTGAATGCAATGATAAACAGGTTTTCGTTAATCGTATCAACAAAGATCGAAGGAACATAAGTGGAATTAATGTCGAGGAAATCTTGCAAGGAAAGTTTTCGTGTTCTTGAAAGATGGCTAACCCCACAAAACAAAGAGACCAAAAAATCATTGTCTTTATATAAGATAACATGAATGGTAATTGAAATAAAAACCTCAATATAAGCATGAGAGAGTAGTAGCTTGCAAGCTAATAGACCTAGGGTGCACTCTCAAAGCCAATTTTGTAGTTGTTAGATAATATTGTCTTAAACTGATATGTTTTTGTGTTAATTATTAATTCTCTTAAATGAGCTTCTTATGAAGTGTCCATCATCTTAAATATAAATTTGTCCTAAAATGTTTTTTTCTCTAACTGTTTTTGTCTTAAATAAAAAGTTTTGTCTTAAAATAATTTTGTCTTAAACTAATTTTGTCTTAAATATAAAGTTTTGTCTTAAAATATTTTTGTCTCAAATTGTTTTTTATTAAGTATAAAGTTTTTTCTTAAAATATTCTTGTCTTAAATTGTTTTGTCTTAAAATATTTTTGTCTCAAACTGTTTTTGTCTTAAATTTTATATTTAATATAATTCAATTGATATTAAATTTTGATGTAAAATTAATAAAATAAAAAGTGACTTTTTAAAATAAAATATCTCTTTTGTCTTAATTTTTTTCTCTTGGTGTAGTAGTACGTGAAAACTCCTTATTTACATTGCGATTGCATGCCTCACGGTTTCAACTTACTTTCTTGTTCCAACAAATGTTTATACAATCTCTTATGTTGATAACTGTAGCCAAGGAAAATTTCTAAGAGTAATGGAAAGCAACCATATTTCTGGTTGGGGCTTATACTCCAAACGGTTTTAGGTCTAATTGGGACTTCATACTCGAGAGACCCTCTTGTTCACAAACTTTCAGCACTATCAACACAAACATATAGTATAAAGGTTTCTTACTATCCTTTATCCATGAATTATTGTAAATGACAAGACCCTCCTTTGGTAACCAAGTCTTGGGATATAAATATTCATTTACTTTAATTTGTTTGTAGGTTTGAACCCCATACAAAAATTACTTGCATATGAATTCTAAAAACATAAAATAAACTATGACAAGAGAATAAAACATAAAACAAATATACATAGATATTTTCCCCTCGATCCCAAAACCGAGACTACCAAATTGATTTTTCATTATGTTCATTTCAATTTTACAATACATAGATATACATGTTGAAACATCCATAAACCCCAATCCATTAACCCTACATAAGAACATAACCCTAGTTCCCATGACTATCTACAAAATACCATGGATAGAAAACCATCATGTCCAAAACCATGTGTGAAATCCATGCACAGAACCATAGGTAGGTCTATCCACCTAATATAGGGTCCAAAAAATAATTCTTGGGGCACTGCCCCAGACCCTATGCAGGGGGGTTATTGTCGCTGTGCTTACCCCTCAGAAACGCCCCACACAACGTGGGGTAGTCATAGAAAGAATATAAGACATACCAAAATTATCCCACTTGTTGTTTTCTTTCCACATGGGAGCACAGGAGAGTTTATTCATTGATCCAACCCTACAATGCCCATTGTGTCTCTACACCAAGAGAACTTCTCTGTGCTAATAGACTTTTTCAATGCATCTGTAGTTTTCTTCAAAGTGTCCAACTTTACCAACAAAACATTTTTTTTCCTCAACCATATGTCTCACAAAGTGATAATGCACATCAATGTGCTTTGTATTTGAATGATAAGCAGCGTAATATTCCAAGAAAATTGCACTTTGGTTGTCATAGTATATCCTTATAGCTCATTGTACTAAACCCATACTTGAACAAAACCTTTGCAACCAAACATATTCCTTGCTTGCATGAGTGGCTTCCATGTATTCTACTTCTATAGTTGAAAGTGCCACTATAGACTGTCTCTTACCCATCCAACTGACTGCACGTCCAAATAGGTTAAACACATACCCCCTTGTAGGTCTTCTTTCGTCTAGATCTCTAGCCTAGTTTGAATCAAAAAAACAATGGATGTCCAATATTGGTTTTCCTTGGTAGCACAAACCATAATCACTAGTGCCACGCAAATACCTAGAAATCCGCTTCACTACTATCCAATTCTGCTTCCCTACTTTTGATATAAACCTACTCAATACACCTACTACATGTGCAGTGTATGGTATAGTACAAATGATTGCATACATCAGGATATTGGTTGCACTAGCCTATGGAACATGTGGCATGTCCTCTTCGTCTTCTTGTGTCTTCGTACACTGTTCAGTAGATAACTTTACACCTACAAGAATAGGTACCTTCACTGGTTTACTATCCTGCATATTAAACCTCTGCAGTATTGTCTCAACATACCTCCTCTGGTTTAACCAAAGTTTCCTCTTTGTCCGATCTCGTTTAATTTCCATGCCCAAAATATACTTTGAAACACTAAGATCTTTCATGTCGAATTTGGAAGACAATTGGGTCTTCAAATCCTGGATAGTTTCTTTGTCATTTCCAACCAAAAACATATCATCCACATACAAGACCAAATAAATGACACGGTCACCAATTAATTTCAAATACACATAGTCGTTTGCTTTGCTTCTCGTGAAGCCAATTCCCCATATAAATGTATCAAATTTTTGATACCACATCCTTGGTGTCTGTTTTAACCCATACAAAGACTTTTTTAACTTGCATACCAGTTATTTCTTACCCTTCATCGCAAAGCCTTCAGGTTGCTTCATAGAGATCTCTTCTACTAGATCCCCATGAAGAAATTTTATCTTCACATCCATCTATTTTACCTCAAAATCAAAAGAAACACCAAGAGATAAAAGTAATCTAATAGAAGGTACCTTGGAAACAAGAGAAAAAATATCACCAAAATCAATTTCAGACACATGACAATAACCTTTGGCTACCAACTGAGTTTTGTATTTCTCCACTTTTCGTTCTACACTCATCTTCTTCTTAAACACTCATTTTCTACCAATGGCTTTCCTTCCAGCCAACAACTCCACTAGATCTCAAGCCTCATTTTTGTGCAAAGATGCCATTTCATCAACAATGGCCTCTTTCCAAAGTTTGTCATCCTATGAATCTACTCCTTCCTTCATAGTTATGGGATCATCATCATTAATAGATAAAGAAAAATTTAAACAGAAAGCATATGGACTATAGCTTTCAAGCTGTCTTCTTTCTTGAACTAGTCTTCTGAGAACCAAATTGTGTGGTTCTTCACCTTTTGATTCCTCTTTTGATGTAGATTTTGATTACTCCTCCTTTAGCTCAAACTCTATCTTCTCAGGTTCCTTTGGTAGGAATTCATGTTTAAGAACATCTTTCACCTATCATCTCAGTTGTACACAACCTTTCTTGTTTCTAGATTCCAAATCTTATCACCTTTTAAACCATCCTTATGTCCAATAAAGGTTCACTTTTCATATTTACTATCCAACAGTGTTCTTTTCTCCTTTGGAACATGTACATATGCATCACATCAAAATACCCTCAGATGTGAAAGACAAGGTTCATTTCCAGTCCATACCTCTTGTGGAGTCTTATTCTACAACACTGATGAAGGTGATCTCTTGACCAGGTAACATGTAGTCTCCACTCCCTCTGCCTAGAATTCTTGTTCTAGCCCGACATCACTGAGCATGCTTCCTTCCCTTTCCATTAACATCTTCTTCATTATTTTTACAACTATGTTTTTCTTAGGTGTTTATGGAGTAGTCTTTTGTCATGTTATACCACACTTCTTACAAGACTCTTCAAATCCCTTCTTCCAAAAGTCTCCACCGTTATCTATCCTCAACACCTTCATCTTCTTCTCAGTCTGGTTTTCCACCAAACCTTAAATTCTTTAAACCTATCAAAGACTTCAGATTTCTTCTTTAGGAAATATTTCTATGTATTCCTTGACAGGTCATCTATAAATGATATATAGTACGTAGACTTACCTAGTAATGAAACTGACACAGGTCGAAACACATCACTATGCACAAGTTTTAATATTTGTTTCGCCCTCTTACAACTAGAGGGGAAGCTCACCCGATCCTGCTTCCCATATACACAATATTCACAGAAATCAAAATCTAGAAAGCCGTTAGACGTACCTTCTACCATACCATTACCATGAAGTATTCAAAGGCACTTCTCTCCAATATGTCGAAGCCTTCGATGCCATAGCAGGGTATTGTCTCTAGAGACCACTAGATTTTCTTATCAACTTTAACGAACCACAAAACTGTTGCATCCATCAATACGAGTAATACCTTGAATCTTTTATAGATTTCCAATTTGAACTCCCCACATCAATATGAGTGATCCCTGAACCATCTTGCAGGTATCTTTCTCAAACTCTATTTTTACACCTGCGTCATCCATCTTGGTTACAAAAGTCAGATTTATGGCCAATGTAGGAATATGCATAACACTCGAAAGTGTTATAATCCTTCCACTTTTCAAATTCAAATTGACTTTTCATGACCAATGATTGTAGCCTTCCTGTCAACCCTAAGAAGACATCACCACCATCATATTTCTCATACTCGTAGAACTACTCTTTATAGGGAGTGAAGTGAAAGGATGCACTTGAGTCAATCAACCATGCCTCATGATCTACATGTCTACTCAAAGAAGAAGCCAAGTACACATCCCCACATTCATCTGAGCTAGTTTTCACCTCTGTAGAAGGAGCATCATCAGATCCATTTCCTTTCTCAGAAGATTTAAATTTACAGTCCCTTTTGTAGTGCCATTCCTTTCTGCATTTCTGGCACACCTTTAGAGGTTCTCGTGGAGATTTAGATCTCCCACTGAAGGAATTAATTTTGTTCCTTTCCTGGGACCATCCTTTTATAGACAAAGAATCACTAGTTTGGCCCTCCATATTTTTCTGTCTCATCTCCTCTAACATCAAGTAGGAGACTATTTCATCAAACTGTAATGTAGTTACATTGCTACCTATTTCAATAACAATATTATCCCAAGAATCTGGTAGAGAACCCAACAAACTAATGCACTTATCTTCATCTAAAATTTTAATATCAACATATAATAACTAGCTTATCATAGCATTAAATGCATTCAAATGCTTAGTCACTAAGTCTCCATCTTTCATCCTCATGCTATACAACTTTTTCCGTAGGAACAATTTATTCACCAGAGATTTCAAAGCCTTCACTAAAGCATCCCTTGATACATTTAGCAATACTAAATCTGAGGCACATAATCATATTATTCTTTTTACCTTCCGATCCAAATTTTCCCTGTCTTCATCTCACATTGTTGTTGGTTTAGTACTCGAATCTACCACGATCCACTCATATTTATCCACTAGAAAATCCTCCATCTTGAGTTTCCACATCTCAAAACTTAGACCATTAAATTTCTCAATCTTTGTCTTTCCACTGCTTGCCATATTCTTTCACCACAAGAATCTATCTTGTAGATCTCCCGCTAAATAGGGTCTACCATAGGCTCGAGCACAAAACCCTCAACAACAAAGGTGTCCCCTTGAATCCAAAACAACTCTGATACCAAATGTAGGTTTTAACCTCATACATAAATTACCTGCATATGAATTCTAAAAACAGAAAATAAACAATGGCAAGAGATAAAACATAAGAGATATATACACAAAGATTTACGTTGAATCAAAAAACCAAGACTACTAGATTGATTTTTCTTTATCTTCCTTTCAATGTTACAATATATATATATATATATATATATATATATATATATATATTATATAATATATATATATATATATATATATATATATATATATATATATATATATATATATATATATATACATGTTGAAGCATCCATAAACCCTAATCCATTAACCATGGATTAGAACATAAGCATAGTTCCCTTGACCAGATCTACAAATTACCATTGACAGAAAACCATCAAGCCCTAAACCATGTGCGAAATCCATGCAAAAAACCATAGGCTGGTCTGCCCACCTAATATAGGGTTCAAAAAAAATTCCCAAGGTGTTGCCCTAAACCCCGTACAGGGGGCTACTGGCCCCCTAGATACCCCCAATGGGAGGGTAGCCACTCCCCGTGTGACCCCTTGCTGCAACGTACAGTGGGTTGTTCGTGGAAACAACATAATAAAACCCAACATTATTATCCTAAGTTTCATGAATTAAAAGTTTAGTCTCTCCTAAATTTTCTTTATGACTGAACTAGTCTTCTATTCTTATAAGTGCCACATGGAATTTAACAAATTGACTACTACCTATGTGCTTTCAAATGGCACTTCTATTCCATGCACTATGAACAGATCATATTTGCAATAGTTATTAGACATTGGAGATTTAATTAGGGTTTACCAAAGGCTGGAAAACCATAACTCGTGTCTCATTTGTGCATTTGGATTTTGTTCTTACCTTTGGGCATTGATCTATTCTTCTATACTTGCGAGCTCTCCCTCAACTTTATTACTTTTTTTCACATGTTTTGAATTGATGTCTTTTCACAAAGGCTTTTTTCATCTATCGATGTTTCCAAATGGTAATTTCATGGCAGATTCCCTTATTTTACATTGTGAATCCAAAATTTTTCAATGGATTATTTATCTATTTTATGTGATTCTTCTAAGGATTTTGTAGCTATACTAAGGGTTTACGATAATAGGTGTTCAGACCCTTCTCGGCAATGATGGAAATAAAGGGTAAACCCTTCATGAATACTTTTAAGTTATCTTAGCTTAAAACTTTATGTTTGATCAATTTGTGTATTCCATATATCTCTAAAGGGTTTCACAGTGCTTCTTGTTCACCGTGAATAGATAATGGCCCAAATAGGGTATATGTTTTCCCTTGCAAGGATTGAGGCTTCATGGCATATTGGGTAAGTTATTATTCAACTTGTATTTCGTCATGAACCTTCATATTGGAGGCCATTTTCGAATTTGGGGTTTCATTACTCACGCCTTATTTAGAGCTGTTTGAATATTTTTGTTTTAGTCAAAAATTGTAAACTTAATCCATTTCCATAGATTCTATCTGGCTCTTAGTCACACTCTTAATGACCAAGAGTATTCGGAATTTTCATGTGGGTACCTAGGGTTTTTGACATCATCCATAAATTTTACTACCCTATGCTCTAATATAGATTTATGGAAATTTTCCAAATTGCTCTATGGCATTTCTTTTATACTTTATTTAATTGTCTACTAGAATTAGCAAAATAACTTGGCTTTATGTGGATTCTAAAGGGTACATCACTCAAGTTGATGTGTTCTATAGCCTTGGATAAACTATTAATCTTCATTCCTTGAATTATAATTCCATTCTTGATGTACGCAGTTTATACTTGAAGATCCTATTTTATCTAACTCTATCTGAGGTTTTCTTGTAATAGGTATCACTCAACAAGAATATTCTAGCAACAGGTTCATATGTCTTTATCAATTGTCATCTACATGCTATACTGAAATGACTTCTTTTCTCTTCTCCATGTCGGCTGCTCTTCACATATATGTTTGAGACATATCGCATGGTACTCAAATCTTTTATGGATTTATGGCTACATAGAGATTTTTTATACTCTTTTAGTGTTCTAGGTTGTTCTGTCCATTTATTGGCTTAACATTGTACCTAAGACTAATGGCTAAAAGCCTATTGTTTCATGGAAATTTTCACATTGTCACACTTTTGTAATAGTTGATATATATATTTTTGTCTGTGTTAAATACTCACTCCATAACTTTGCATTATGATTGCATTGTGGTTACTATAGCATGCACACATGTTATTTATTTATATATATGTTGTGTGACTATTCTCAGTAGTTAATGTCAATACGAATACTTTTGTTCTCTAGTAGCTCTTGTTCAGTACTTATGACTGTAGTCATTTAATGATTCTAATATAGTTAAATTGTATTTGCATTTTGCAACGTAGAGTAATTATACTCAGGATTTGCTTAGTCTTAGGGTAAGATGTCTCTTTTTCTATTCTTAACAACCATATTTAGTGATCAATAATAATCAAATTATCTCTTATAGTAACTCTATATAACTTTGGGGTATTAATACTCACAAAAATAGACTCGTTTTTTGTCACGAAAATAATCAACATTTTTTATAGAACCACCTAGTCAAGCCCCTAGCATCATCCTATTAAACCTGGTTGACTACTAACTCCCACAAGTGTTTTATTTTTTATCAAATTTTTTTATCATACACCCATGATACTTCTCTCGTATTACGATTATTTTGGTGGTAGGTAAAATCTTCCCCTCTAATATGAAGTATTTTTATTTTTTTGTCACTCTACTTTCTTGGACCATGATAGATTCTAATTGTTTCATGAGAGTTGGGTGAGTGACTACTCATGTGGCTATTCCTCTTCTATTTTTTAAAAATATTAATAATTAAAGATAGTGATATCATTAATAAAAATAAATATTTACAATCTCATAAAAATATTCAACTTTTACTTTTTATCTTTCACCTATTTTTTTCAAACTTATAAAATCATAAATATTAACAAAATTATTTAACTAAAACAATATATATATATATATATTGGTCTGAAAATGGGGCTCTAGCCTTCTTGTCTGACTTACAAGAACCTCTCCCACTTCCAAAGCTTGAATTATTCCCAAGTCTTATTGATTAACCAATGCGGAATTAAGAAATACTTGAAAATATAGGTGTATGATTGTATTTTTTTTAACTAATTATGGCTTAAATTCTATTGTTGTGTTGTAGATTGTTGTGCTCAAAGTGATATACAAATATACATAATAGTGAATAAAGCAGCAGAGACAATGCAACAATAAAGCAGTCACATGAACAAAAATATTAATTTGGAGTTCACCCACAACTCTTATCCTACGTCTCCATGAGCTCTAGTTAATTCAACTAGGCTCTCTGGGATTATGGCAGCAATTCCTTTACAAGTCTTTGACTCAACTCCATGAGTTTACCCAAAACATGATGGGTTTGCTTTACCATCTCATCTGTGGCTCTTGAAGCTTTGGCTCTTGGCTCTGGCTCTTGGCTCTTGGTTCTAGCTCTTGGCTATGACTCTAGCTATTTGGCTCTTAATTCTGGCTCTTGGCTCTAACTCTAGCTCCTTGGATGTCGCTCTAGCTCTCTGGCTCTTCACCTCTAGCTTCTTTTTGCCCTCTGGCCGTCTACAGCTCTCTAGGTTTTCACTTGAACTCCAAGTGACTCCCTTCGCTGCGTTTTTGCTTCTGCATTGTCTTTTTGGCTTCTACGCTGCCTCTTTTGCCCCAACTTGCTGCTTTGGCTTCCTCTCCAACGAACAACAACTCAACCACCATCAACAACTTAACCACCCTGTGTCTTTGACACTCATGGCTTTTTGTCCAAATCGGCATTGTTGGTTCATCTCCCTCTTGGCCTCTTCATTTTCCTATTTTGGTTCACTCGAATCCCTTCCTTGAGTGTTAGCAATCATTGCTAAATGCCCTCGGGGATGAATGCCACCTATTCTGTAACGAAATGGGTCTATCGGCACTTGACCTCCTTAGAGACAGTAATTTTTGGAAGAATCTACAGAACACTATTCATCAAGACTTGAAATTCCCGTAACCCCGCTTTATAGTGCTATCGGGTCTGCTTGGGAGTTTCAATCGCATCTTGCAATGCTTGCTTCATGGTTTTCCCATGGAAAAATCGCACTTATCAGACTTGAATTTATATGCAACAGTGTTAATAAACCAATTTGGGTTCGTAAGATTTGGCAGATCTCAAATCTCATGAGATAGAACCTATTTTTCCATCGGGTCCAACTATAGCATCTCATATATATATAATATATAATATATATATATATATATATATATAATATATATATAGATATAGATATAGATATAGAATAGATATAATATTATAATAATATATATATATATATATATCGGCCCCACTCCAATGTAATGTGCTGATGTGATACTGTGATGCAAAAAGTCGCAATCAAAGATCACACAAGTCTGAGGCCTTTCCATATAATAGGGTTTATGCCAGCACTGATTCTGATTCGCTAATATCGGTGACCATGGTACCGCATCGGCCTAGTCCCATGCATGTTATGTGCCTTCCTTCGATTTGACGCATGGATTCCAATTTTCCAATCAGATCTAGACTGTTGATCGGCTAGATCCAATGGCTCGTGTTGAACCACTATTTAAACCTCCGATATCCCTTATTTCGTTTTTTTCTCATGTTTTTAGCCTCTTTTCTCAAACAACAAGGGGAGCTTTTTTTCATGATAAATTCTTCATCTGAAGTCTGTTTTCCCTCATTCGAGTTGCGCTCGATTCAGAATGAGAAGATATTTGCAATGAGGCTATTTCTGAGAGCAGCCTACAACTTTCATTTTCCTCTAGTTTATAAAGGATTTGTTCTGTTCGCACCTTTTACCTCTTATATGAAGTCTTTTAGTCTTAAAGGTTTATCAAAAATCCATTTTTGGATCACGCCTTCGCACTAAAGAACTTTTGGTCTCCAGAAGACTGATATACTAATTTGAACAGTAAATGAGAGTGACTCACCCTTTTCTTTTTAGCCTCCCTACACTTGTCTTTGCATAGTGCCTCTAAACCTAAATTTTTGACCACTTCCCTTCTTGGATGGGCTGGTCTTCGTTCTTGCCTTCATGCAAAACTTCTGTTGAAATCATTATGGAAGGTAGTTTTAACTCTCCTACCTTGATCATTGATCCAAGGTGACTCAACAAATGTGAATTACATCTGCTCCACAAGACTTTCATTTGTACCTATTTGAAAGGCTACCAACAACAACTCTTAATAACAATAGGCACACAGAGAACAACTGGATCGACTGACTCCTGTTTCAACAAAAGAAATAGTTTTCACATCTTGTGAACACCTCCATGTCTTACATCTACATACAAATGATGGACTGGACAACAAGCCCACAAAACATTCCTTTAAACAAATGACTCTTCAAGTCAAGCATGTAGAAAAAGACCATTAGGACTCTTTTTCAAAAGATGAGACACTTCATCATTATCTACATTTGGGGACCAAGTTAACTTCTCCCGAGACAACATGGCATCACATGCATATCAAAGCAATCAACCCTGCAGGTTAATTACACATACATGTTGAAAACAAGGAAATCATCATCCCTATGTTCATGCATCTCATGCTCATGCATGCATTTCATCCTTCAACTTTCACTTAAGCACATTGTACTTTCGACGCTGAAATGAAATATAATGTAGATGAATCAATAGACATTCAATCTCAATCGAATAAGAACTCTAACCATTCCCTACCAATACATTTCAAAGGTACTATCTTTGTCTGCACATTAGCATGATCATGTGAATCATTTTGACACACATCAGTCATGGAATCTTCACTTCCATTTCTACCATCTTCTCTTTCCACTTTCTTCAGCTTTTGTGGAAGCATTGTTGGATTCAAAGTCCAATATTTTGCAGCAAGATGTCTTTGCTTATGGCAATAAGTGCACTGCATGTGCATCCTCTTGATAGCATGATTTTCCTTCTCCAATGGACCTTTCACTCCTTGCTTCTTTTCCTTGAAAAGTTTCCTATATGTCGCCATTCTCTTCCAACATCTAGAAACATTATGGTTATCCAACCCACAAAAGGAATATGAACTTCTTTTTCCATACACATGTATGCTTTGTACAATAAAAATGAATGTGTTTAAAACCATATTTATACTTGCATCTTTCACCTTTATTGTCTTCATGAGGAGGTGAAGCAAATGAAGACGTGGCTCCCTTTAGAACACCATCAAACTCTTCAAGGTTGTTAGAGTCTCCCTGAATCTCTTGTTCAAGTGTGTGCTTCTGAACACTTGCATCTTGCAATTGATGTTTCAAGCCATTGTACTCCTCCTGGATACAACCTTAACACTTTTGAGGTAGAGGACATGAAATGAAACTCCTCCTTGGGACTGTTTCAATGGTCTTCATGGTAGCTTTGGAATTCTCTCGATAAGGCTTTTTGTATCCAAGACCCAAATACTTAAGCCTTTCTTCAACCATTACTGGTTCAACAATACCTTGCACATGCTTTCCGAGGCCCTTTCCTTCATAGCCCATTTTGGACATTAGCTTCGAACCTATGCCTCTAGGATGTCTTTTAAAAGAACCAATACAAGCATTCTCAGAAGAATCTGAAGACAAAATGGAATGGCTTACCTCTTGTTCAAGTTGATACTTGACTAAGGCTTCTTGGGCAACAAAGAGTTGTGTCTCCAACTCATGCATCCCTTTCAGGTTCATATTTGTAATATTAAGTTGGCTCTCCATTTTCTGCAATTTATCAGAAAGCATCTGCTTCTCTTCCTTGATGAAATTCAACTATTTGTTAAGTATGTTGTTCTTCCTTCCATCCTCATACATTTCTCTCACCATATCCATCATGGTGGACAATTCTTGCTTCATGTCCTCACCAAAGAATCTTGTGAAGCAAGAAGAATTTGACGACCCACTTGTAGAGGTTGTCATTATGCCAATGAACAAAGAACTTCAAGCAAGAATGACAAAGAGCTTTATTCAAGCGACCTTTTGCAACAAACCTCGTGTGCTCCATGAACTTCTTTGAGGTCCTTTGGGATAGAAGAATGCCTCCAGCGCTTCTCCTTCTTGTCATTCCTGGACTGAGCTATCAATAGCTTTCCCTTCACCTCTGCAAATTCAGCAATTAGTTAGTCTGCAAACAAGCATATAACCAATGAGATAATAATTCCTTGAGTGTTCAAACACCTTTCACAAAAGCAATCTATGCTCTGTCAATCAAGCATTTTGATATAACCTTCTTAAAGGTGTGGTTAATCAATCTTAAGCTCTGATACCACTTAATCTGAAAATGGGGCTCTTAGGATTCTTGTCTGTCTTACAAGAATCTCTCCCATTTCCAAAGCTTGAATTATTCCCAAGTCTTACTCACTAACCAATGCAGAATTAAGAAATACTTGAAAATATAGGTGTATGATTGTATTTGTTTTTAACTGATTATGGCTTGAATTTTGTTGTTGTGTTGTAGATTGATGTGCTCAAACTGATATACAATTATACATCAAAATAAATAAAGGAGCAGAGACAATGCAGCAATAAAGCAGACACATGAACAACAATATTAATTTGGAGTTCACCCACAACTCTTGGGATACGTCTCCGTGAGCTCTAGTTAATTCAACTAAGCTCTTTGGGATTATGGCAACAGTTATTTTACAAGTCTTTGACTCAACTCCATCAATTTACCTAGAACACGATGGGCTTGCTTTACCATCTCATCCCTGGCTCTTGAAGCTCTGGATCTTGGCTCTTGGTCTTAGCTCTTGGTTCTGGCTCTAGGCTCTGACTTTGGCTCTTTGGCTCTTGCTTCTCGCTCTTGGCTCTGATTCTAACTTTTTGGCTCTCACTCTCGCTCTCTGGCTCTTCAGCTCTGGCTTCTTTCTGCCCCTCTAAATGTTTACAACTCTCTCGGTTTTCACTTGAACTCCAAGTGACTCCCTTGGCTACATTTTTTCTTCTGTGATGCCTTTCTGGCTTCTACGCTGCCTCTTTCACCCAAGCTTTCTACTTTGGCTTCCTCTCCAGTGAACAACAACTCGGCCACCATCAACAACTTAACAGCCCTCTGTCTTTGACATTCATGGCTTTTTGGCCAAATTGGCGCTATTGGTTCAGCTCCCTCTCGGGCTCTTTGTCTTCCTGTTTTGGTCCGCTCGAATCCCTTCCTTAAAGGTTAGCAATCATTGCTAAACACCCTCAGGGAAGAATGCCACCTATTATATAACGGAATGGGTCTATCCGCACTTGACATCCTTAGAGATTGTCATTTTCTGTTAACACAGGAAAATGCTGCAAAACATGGAAGAATCCATAGAACATTATTCATCCGGACTTGAAATTCCCATAACCCTGCTTTATAGTGCTATCATGTCCGCATGGGAGTTGTTATCACATCTCGCAATGCCTGCTTCATGGTTTTCCCCCTCGTATTTAAAAATACACTAAAACATGGAAAAATCCCACTTATTGGACTTGAATTTATACCCAACAGTGTTTATAAACCCTTTCGGGTCCGTAATATCGCATCGGGGCTTTATCCCTTTGTATTTCGTTTAATAAACGAAACATGTGAAATACATTAAAAATAGCATTTGGTGGATCTCAAATCTTATGAGATAGTGCATATTTTTCCATGAGGTCGAGCTATCACATTTTGCAGATATATATAGATATATATATATCGGCCTCACTCCACTATAACGTGTCGACGCGATACTGTGATGTGACAAGTAGCAATCGCACATCGCACAAGTCTGAGGCCTTTCCATATAATAGGGTTTATGCCAACGCGGATTGCGATCTTACGATATCGGCGATCCCGGTATCGCACCGGCCTCCTCCCATGCATGTTAAGTGTCTTCCTCCCATGCAACCCGCAGATTGCAATTCGCCGATGAGATCTAGACCGTTGATCGATCAAATCTGATGGCTCCTATTCGACCACTGTTTAAACCTCCGATATTCCTTATTTCATTGTTTTCTCATGTTTTTAGCCTCTTTTCTGAAAGAATAATGGGAGCTTCTTTTCATGATAACTTCTTCATTTGGAGTCCATTTTTGCTCATTCAAGTTGCTTTGGATTTAGAATGAAAAGATCTTTGCAATGAGGCTATTTATGAGAGCAGCCTAAGACTTTCATTTTCCTCTGGTTTAGAAAAGATTTATACCATTGACACCTTTTACCTCTTATATGAAGTCTTTTAAACTTAAAAGTTTATCTAAGATTCATTTTTGGATCATATACATATATATATAAATTTCAAATTGATAAAATATAAATTCTTTAACAAAATAATCAATCATAATTTTGCATGACTATAATGACTTTCTTTCCCTTATAACGCTTTTCATATATGTCATTTGAAAAGAGCCTTCCTCCCCTTCGCAATAAAGGTAACTAGTTATGAAGAGTTAACGGAAAAAACCTTCATAACTATAATGACTTTTTTTCCCTTATAAAGCTATTCATATATGTCATTGGAGAAGGGCCTTCCTCCCCTGCACAATAGAGGATCTTGTAACGAGTTATGAAGAATTAACGGAAAAAAAACGTGAATACTTAACCAACAACGTAGAGAAAAACATAAAATGTAAATCAAATTGTAATGAGTTTGAATTCCTTCGCTGCTTTAACATGGAGAGAGAGGCCAACGGTGGGTATAAGTTGTCTCACTTTTTCTGGAATGACCTGTATAATTCCCCTTTGATAGAAGCATTAAAGAGAAAAGAGAGTATCGAAAGTTGGTGAGACATCAGCGAACAAAATGGTATGCCCGAATGCATTTGGTGTAAACGACGAAGCAGGACGGAAGAAAACCCTAACGTCAGGAAAATCGATCGCATCTAAGGAAAAAAGCCCTAATATCGTAAAATTCGACCACATGAAGGGAAAAAAGCCTAACGTCAGAAAAATTGACTGCATCGAGAAAGACAAAAACGCTAGGTCGGAAAATTCTTCTGCCTCGAGTAACAAACCCGAACTGTCGGAAAATCGACTACATCGAGTAAAAAGCCCTAACGTTCGACTGTGTGGACTAAAAAACCAGCGTCGTAAAATTTGTTTTCACATGTAAGAAATTCGTCATTGTTAAGAAATTCGTTTTTGGATTGATTTGGAATTTGGTTCATTTTCTAAATTTCCAACGCATGAAACTTCCATAATGATGATAGGTTATTGCTGAAGGAATTATTCCTGAATGCATTTAATGTGAAAGCCAGGAGAAGTACGTGAGACACTGTAGATAGTGGGAAACCATTTCTGTCTCGTCAATTGAGTCCTCTTGGATGAGTCAGAAACCAATTTCATAATTTCAAGCCCGCTCACACCCACTAAATCTTCCGTCCAAAATTCGACTCTATTTGAAAATAAATTACAGGTAGAAAGCAAATAGAATCAGGAACCCATTTGAATGTTCCACCCAATTATCATGAGAATATCAACTTTCACTACAATACGAACTGTAGTATCACGTGCATAGTGAGTAAGCACCCACACAGATTAGTGGTCTGGTGTGACCCACTTTAGTTGCAGGAATCCATTGAATGCATTCACTGTCAGTGGTCAGAATTTATTGCGGTGAAGTATTGCCATCAGGCGTGTCTTTAGGTTTCAGCTATGCTGTCAGAATCAGAATGGAAAATCGTAGAGATGAAAACAAAATATCATTATTGCGAAGCGATACAAATAAGTCATTTGACAAAACTTGTAGATGAGTCGAACAAAAAATATCGTAATTGCAAAGTGATGCCAATAAGTCACAGCTGATTACAGTTGATTTCGAAGTAGAGAAATTGCGACGCGTTAGTTATTCATATAATGTAAATTCAAGATTACAGTTATTGGACATGGAATATTTAATTCACACAAAATCCCCATCTTCCAGAACTATATCAAAGAATTTTACACAGCATAAAATAATTTTATGATCATAATAATGTGAATAGCGTAATATGTTCTACCAAAATAATCATCTCATTGAATGCAATTGACCAGAGTGTAAGGGATACTTATTCCTGTCATGACTATGGACATCGTAATCAGAGGACGTAGACTTGCCTCATAGCTGTAAGCGGAGGGAGAAAATTGAGAGATTGCGGTCCCAAGTGTAAGGAAAGAGATAAAGCACAACATCATACTCACAGCACATCTTGTTTTATTTGTCAGACAATAAAACAGTCAGGACCAAGGAATTGGCATAACGATAAGCAATTTTGCATGTCGTGACAATGGCAGAATTTGAAAAGTGATAAGTTAAAATAATGTTATATGGCGTTTTAGCCGGATTCTGGGTAGTGACAATTCTAGAATTTGCACCGTACCAGATTATTTCAATTAAAGTGTGCTGCTTGTCCGTCAGATAGGAGTGCTCAGTCAGACTGTCAGGGTGCTCAATTTCGGAAACTGTAATCTTGTCATTAGGATTTATGTCAAAGATTATGCCTCTATTTATCATTTATCACAGTGCTTATGCTTATTCTATACCATAATGGTTAACTTTTATTGAAATTAAAAATGGATTATTAGATTTAAGAAAGCAGTATATTATTTAGAAATTTGGAGATTTATTTTTATGTTAAATAAAGTGCCCCAAAATTATTTTATTTTTATTAAACTAGAAAATTAAGGAAATTTGTAGTGGGTTAAATATTTGAAATTTTAATTTAATTTAAACATAATAGATAATCTATAATCTTATAACAATGAAATAGGAGTTTTCAAAAAAATTATAAATGAAGTTTTTGTTTTCATATTTTCTGAAAAAAAAAAATTATTTTATATTTAAAAAAAAATTACTATAATTTTAACTGAGTTAGAAAATAAAAAATATTAATAACATTGCAGATGTTTTAAAATATAAACTTAATCAAGAATGTATAATGTATAGAAATTAAAATTTTTAATATTTTAATATATTTGGTCATAAATGTAATACATATAAATTAAATTTAATTAATTTAATTGTAAATTATGTCAATTAGCTTTATTCTAAAATAAAAAATGGCAGAAAAGTTGGAAATATGAACACAAATTTATTAGTATCCAAGTTAAAGTTCATCTATGATAGAATGATATTTTTTTAAAATTGTCAAATGGAAGTGATTTAAATGGTAGAAAACTAGATGGAAATGGAAATTCGCATTTATTGTTTTTTGTATAGCCAGATGAAAATTGAGATGAATGATATCTGGTTTAATTATGAAAATGAAGAAGAATGATATCTTGTTTAGTTATTGAATTAGAATGTTTTGAGATGTTTTTTATAGCGTAGATATAGTTAAAAATAAATTCTAATATATATTAGTTTATTTTTTGTGAAAATGTAATTTTTTAAAAAGAATTATATATATTAATATATATATATATATAATAATAATTATGTTTATTAATATGTTTTAATTTTAAAATGGCTTTTAAATGGATGGCAGGTATTTAATTTTTATGGAATATTTTAGAATAGTATTAATGGTGTTTATAAATTAAGGTTGAGATTATCTTAGTTATGTTATTTTATCTTTTTAATTAAATTGATTAGTTAAAAAAGTATAATGAGTAGTCATATGAAATGTATTATGGTTTTATGAAGATGTGGTAATCATAGGTCATAGTATGAGGCCATAGTCTTGCAAGAAAGTCTATTTATATATTAACAATCTCCATGATAAAGAGGTAGTGTATTTTCATGGTTAAAATTATTGTTAACTATTCTTTTATATATATAATATATATAGATATATATATAACTTATTTTATCATTACTATTGTTAATAATAATAATAATTTAAAAATATATATATATTTAATTAATTCTTATGATTTTTAAAATTTTTAACAATGTGTGATGTTTATTAGATATAATATTTATCAATATTTACTAGCTATTTAATTCATACAATTATATAAAAAATTAAATATAATATTTTTTATTTGATTTATAATAATAAGGAAAAAAAAATAGATAAAATTAGTTATTTATTAATAATTGAATGAAATTTTAGTAACCTCACACTCTAATTAAGAATTAAAAATTTGGTCAAAAATTAATTGAATTTATTCACTTTTTAATATAACCTAAAATATAACTTAAGTTTTTGGAAACAAAAGTTTTAACATAAAATTTGGATTATAATAATTTTCTATGGTACTTTAAACATGGTTAGATTTAATTTAAATTTAGTATTGTTTATTTGGAAATTAATAAAAAAAAAAAGTTAAATGTTTATAGTTAAATTTTTATAGATTAAGTGAATTTTAATTATTTTTGCAAAATTGTATAGATCTAAGGGAAAAGTTTTATCAGCATATGAACACTTTCATGGTAAAAGTAGTAAATACTTTGTTTTACCACAAATGATTGGGTAAAACTATGGAACATGTGAATGGTCGTATATGGATAATAAATGTTGTTTTATTTTTATAAATAATATTAACTATGGTGAGTAAGAAAACTGCAAGAAGGAGTGCTAAATGAGGGTTTCACCAACCAGACACTTATAAGACAATTATTCCTCCCTCTAGAGATAAATAATCTTAGTTGGGGCAAGGAATCCATGAGAGAGGGAACAAACCTGAGGGAACCTTGATGAATCAGTACCTCGTTGGAGAGGTCCAAGAGAGGAAACAAAGTTGTAATATTCAGAAGCTTTGAACCTCGGATAGGACACTGTTGAGGTAGGCACGATGTTGCTAGTAAAGGGTTCTTGAGCTCGTAGGCCAGCGAAACCCTAAAGTGAAGCTTGGTGCTTAGATGAATATTGGACTAAGTGTAGTTGTTATCAGGAAAAGGTCTTGAAATAACCATTCATACAAATGTTCAGGAGGTGCTAACTAGATCCACAGGAGTTCGGGTGTTGGGCACCATACTCACTAGTTGGGTGGAGCATTCTTGTCCCTGCTATTTTGTTATTTTGTGGCTGGATCATATTGTTTGGACAAGATAACTATATAAACTAGTGCCTCTCATGAATTTATTATTGTCTCATGCATGCTAATATTTAGTGTTTCAAATATGTGTGTTTTGAATATAAATGATTGATTGTACTTTATTAAATAAATTAGAGAAGCAGGTTAATTCATGACCCACTCATGAACATTATCCTAGAAAAACCTTGACTTTTCAATAGATAAAGGACTAGAAGAACTTGCGATGTCCCGAGAAGTAGGCTCGCTCAAAGAAATTCTAGACCTATTAAGAATGAATGGAACACAACTATAATCATTAGACTATTAGAAGAATATAATTATATAGGCCATTGTAAGAAATAACAAATGAAAGATTATGTTGGTTAAACCCATGGATATAAATGAAAAAAATTGAAAGGAACAAAACGTGGAGCAGAGGACTTCTCGAACACTCCCCCTTAATTACAACGACATAAAATTAAATTAGGATACCTCGTGGTCTATGTCTCAGCTAGGTTTACAATTTAAAAATTGAGAACTTTTATTCTTCTCTTTTTCTAGATCCTATAGCCTCTAAATTTTTAAACTTTTTCTGTTTATTGTATCCTTTAAACCTTAGTTTCTTCATTTGTTGGTGCAGGTTTTCCATTCTTCTAGGTTTTCTAAAAATATCTTGGACTTCTTTAAGAAACAACTTATATCTGTATTGTTGCCACATATTATCTTCTGTAGTGTGCTTTTCATCGTCAATCTGTTGCAACATAAGATCATAATACAATTTCATCTCTTCAAAACTCCAATACCTAAAAATTTCATTGATTTTCTCATCATCGACGTTGTCTTCAACATTCATTTCTGTAGTTTCTATGCAGAATTCATCTAGGCATGGTGTTGCAAGCCGTGCTTCAAGGAAATTTAACTATTCTTCAACATCATTTTGTGTACCTGCATACACAAAATCAATATTAGAAGTAAAATTATATGGAGAACCACATTGGTTCTGCTCCTTCTTCTTTGTAATGAGAGCTTCCTTTCATTGCACTTCCAGCTCTGCTTCTTCCTCTGTCTTTACTTTCTCTTTTTGGGCTTCCTTCTTTGTCTCTGCCACTATTTTTGTCTCTGTCTCTATCTTTGTCTCTGCCACTTCAGTATTAACTTGTGTTTTTTCAAGAAAGTTGTCTTGCATTGATTCAATTAGGATTTTCTCACTAAATAACATCATGTTTATATGATGTTTTTGCTGCATCATATGCAACCATTCATCACTAGCCAACAATTCTTCATCAAATTTTACATCAGCAACATTAATTGTTGGATTCACCATAGCATAGATTGCTTCAATGGAAGTTTCATTGTCCTCAACAATTTTTATTGTTGGATTCACCAAAATTTCATCAACAAGCTCCGTTGTTGGTTTTACCAAATCTTCATCAGCAAGCTTTGTTGTTGGTTTTACCAAATATTCATCAGCAAGCTTTGTTGTTGTTTTTACCAAATCTTCATCAACAAGCTTTGTTGTTGGAACCAAAATATCTTCATCCATTTGTGATTGTGCATAGCGGGGTTCAGGGGCATCTATGTGCTTCGTCTCTTCTACTTCTGCAACTTCTTCATAGACATCATCCACATGTGGCTGAGCAAAGTGGGATTCAGCAGACTTTTCATCTCATTGTAGATCTTTGTCTATAGATCCACATTCATCTTCACCTTCAGTGATCCCCCTTGCACCAAAACATCTCTCAAGAGTATCCAAGGCCTCCTTGGTTGTCTTGGCATCTGAAATCATGGGAAGAATGTTGTCATCGATAGATTATTTTATGCATGTTAATGCAATGTGATGCAGAAGCATTCAAAACAGGAGAAAATCATTGTAATTAAGTAGACATAGGGGGTCATTTATTTTAAGAAGTTCGATTCCTAAGTGATAAATTAATTTAATATTAGGCTTTTGAGTGCATAGATTAGAAATTAATTAGATAATGAGAGGAAGTTGTAAATTCTCTCAAATAAATGAGAACATGAGTGGGCAATAATGACAAATGAGTCTAAAGTCAATTAGGACTCTTTAAGCAATTCCATGATTTGAGGAAATAAGGAAAGCTCTTAAGAGTTAAATGGAGATTAGAAGTGGACGTAGAGGATAGAGCATTTAGGAGTCAATTTAGTAGATCTAGGAGTCAAACTACGATCAGTTCAACAGAAATTTCTGGCATAAATGTAAGCCTACGGGGAAAGTACAAGAGGACGCCATGGTATTGAAGAATAGGCCTGTGCGAGACACAAAGTCTCATATATTTGATTGATTGATATATATTATATATTATATATATATATATATTATATATATATATATATATATATATATATATATATATTATATATATATATATAATATATATATATATATATATATATATATGTTTATTCCTCACCGTGTCAGTGTGTTTAAGAGTATTTCATGAATGAACTACTCGTGAATTCGTAGGCTTTGTAGCAGGTTGCAGACATAATTCTGAAGGATGTAGAGGAATCATGAATGGATCCTTGAATCCAATTGAGGAAATGGAGTGAAGCTCAGGGGTGAAATAGCAAAGTGATATTTCGGAGAAGAGTAAAGCTCAGAGGCAGATGAGCAACGGAAACATAAGTCAGGGTTTTGAAGAATTGCATAGAGGAGAAGAGTGACTCAAAGGATCATAATGGATCATTGAATCCATTAGAGGGATTAAAGTTAAGTTCAAAAGGAGTCATGGAGTAAAACAACAGAAACGCCAAAACCATAAAGAAGCCAAAACTGCAAAAGAACTGAAGAAATGGCGTAAAACTTAAGGAGAGCAGAAGAGAAAAGGATTAAAGTGGTAGTGCACAACATCCATTTGATCTAGAAGATCAACGGTCTAGATGATGTCATTGAGGAGCAAGGAAAAATATTGCATGAGTGGAGTTTATTATACAGTTTAAGTCCCACAAGTGAAAACCTCGACTTACACTAAAAACAAGCACAAAACATAGTCGGATTTGGAATCCAAATTTGAAATTTTATAAAGAGTGGCTTAGACCCTTATTAGATCCAGAAGATTGATCGGATCGACGACTTGATGTGGTAGGGGTCTGACCATTGAGAAGACTGATTGCAATAATGCGATGGATCTTGGACCGTTGTATTGAGAGTCCAAATCGAAGGTCTAAAGTGATCACTTATCGCATGTCGGAGAAGGCAAAGATTAGAAGTTATAGCAGAAAGGCTCAAAGGAGGCAGACTCGGCGATAATTATATGTGGGTGCATAGGATTTGAGATCTGCTAGATGTGTTCGGAGCGGGATTTCAGCATAATTCCACGTAATTGCGATAGATGTGTTGTAGAGCCTTTTTAAGCCAAAAACATATATTAATGATTCTGATAGTGGCATATCAAAGTCTGAGGGGTGATGAGGCATGCATGTATGACTACGGAGGGAGTGATGCCTGATTGTGATAAAGGGAGCCTCAGGGATTGTGCAAAAGCCGTATAAAGGCAGAAAAATGTGTGTTTGCATATGATCCTTTGTGAATGGCTTTATAAGGAAATAACGTCGAATAAAGGTTTGTGGGTTATATATATATATATATATATATAATATATATATAATAATATATATATATAACCAATGATAAGAGGGAAAAGGTTATATATGTGGACTTAACGAGTTTAAGGCCCTCATAGGATGTTTTAGCAGGCTGATTGAGTTCCAATATAATGGAACTAAGGAATGGGGCCTTAACCATTAGAGGTTGAAGATTTAACTCCTTTATTAGTTAAATACCTAGGACATATGTGTTTATGAATATTTATGCATATTATGGGTATTAGTAGGGGTGTCCCTGCATCATTTGGTATCAGAGAAAATTTGTAATTAAAATCGTTTGGGGTTAAAGAGAACAGAGAATTTGTATGTGAAAGAATTAAAACCCAAGTTCAGTGTTAGGGTGTTTATGCAGGAAAGGAAGGATCATATTCTAATCCGACAGAAGGAAGGCACACACAGGTGATGTTTAGCAGAACTTATAGATGCAAGAAATAGAGAGACAATCCATTCAAAGTATAAGTGGAGTGGTGAAACAAGATCATGTTGAGATCTTGAAAGTGGGGTAATATGTTATGTTTTAAGTTGAGAATGTTTAATTTTACACTAATGCACAAGTGACAACAAGAGAATCTGTGAGAGGAGAACTAGATGTGTTCTTGAAGATAGAGTAAGGAAAACACTCTCATGGAGAAGTGGCAGTGAACCTGAAGAATCCAACAAGAGATTGGACATGGAGGATAGCTGAAGTGTTCTCAAGAGAGACTGAGAGATTGCAGAAGCCTATAATGAGAAAAGGTGTTGCTCAAGAGAAGGTTCCAGATAGAGAACCCATACTTACCAAAAGACTGAGTAAGGAGAGCTTAGTGAGGTAAGATTGCAGCAAAGAGAACTAGTTGTTGCAGAGGCTTGTTGTAGATGAGTGAGGAGCCCATGAAGAAAGAGGAGAAGAAGATGACTATTGATGGTCATAGCAGAGGTTCAGAGAGAAGCCATAACAGAAGAAAGATGAAGAAAGAGGATGCCAAAGCAAATGGAAAAAGGATGAGTCAAGAGGAAATTGACAAGGAGATTGCAGAGTTAAAAGAACAACTCGGTGCATTAAGGAGGATACTAGAGGAAAGCCAGAGAATAGGTTGGGTCTTGAAGAAGAAGCAAGTGAAGTGGCATGAGATACAAAGAAGGCTACAGAAAAAGCAAGTAAAGTGGTTGAGGGGAAAATTCAAGGAAGGTGAGTTTGAAATGGAAGAGTACATTCGTGAACCAAAATATGGAGAAATTCTGGGAGAAAGTGAAGATGAAGAATTGAAGACTAAAACTTCAAGTGAGGCCAAAGGGTCACATGGTTTTACATCTGACAATTTGTGTATGTTTGCAGGTGAAACATATAAATAAGGACAATTTGCTCATTTTGTCTTAAAAGAGAAAGAAGAAAAGTAGAATCTAAATTCTGTTTTGGAAGAGGATGAGATAGATAGGTCTCATATGCAGTTAGAGAAAGATATCAAGAAATCAAGTGAAGGGCTTGAAGAGATTGAAGAGGAAACCATCGAATAATTTCTGAATCATATGAAGGATTTAGAAGAGCAAGGAGATATGATGGCTAAACCATCAAGTGAGACCACGAGGTCTTATATTTTTAAAACTGATAGTTTGTGTATGATGGCAGATATTGCAAGAGAAAAGCAGCCTTTTGAAGATATCTTCAGAGTAGATGAAGATCTAGAAGTAAAAGGTGACAAAGGAAACTTCTCAGAAGAAGAAGAATTTGACTGCATATAGAAGGAAAAGTCTATGGATGAGTCTATAGAAGCTGTCATAAAGGAGAATGATAAAGCAGATGGTGAGACAAGGATAGCTCTTGCAGAAGATAAACAATAGGAGATTAAAGGCAAGCTTGAAGAAGAGACTATGTTCATTGAAAACATAGTAAAAGATCACCAGTTCACTATGATCATAGGCACGGTGGAAATAACCATGGAAGTTGTTGAGGAAGAAGGACATAAACTGAAGGATGTTGAAAAAGAAGGAACCTATGCAAAGAATTTAACCTTAGGAGGGAAAACATTAATAAAAGAGTGTTTTGCAGAGGTTGAGCAATCTTTTGAAACTGTCAAAAGTATGGAAGAGTATCTTTCATAAGATAAAAACTTTGAAGTAAAGGAGGATGAAGAGTGCCTCTTAAATGAGAGCAGTAGTGACTTATTGTAGCAGAAAGAACTTAGGATTGGAGGTGATGATGAAACACTTGCAAAGTGTCACAGAGAAATTGCATTGTTGGAATATTTGCTGGAAAATTCAGAGTATGACAACGTGATTGAAGAAGAAGGAGTTCACTATGGTGGACAAGAGTAGGAAGACATCATTAGGATAGATGATGTGGAAGAGAGACTAGTTGACAGTCTCATGAGTTCTTTTGAGAATTCAAATCAGCATAATGATGTGCTAACAGAGGAGAAAGAAATGGAGCAACAAACTAAATTGTTGCCAAAGGAAGATAGGGAACAAAAGCCTTATGTTTTTAATTTTAACAAGTGTTTTGTGAGTCTAGGTTTTCTTGCAGATGTTAGAGGAA
This sequence comes from Pinus taeda, assembly GCA_000404065.3. NCBI lineage: Eukaryota > Viridiplantae > Streptophyta > Pinopsida > Pinales > Pinaceae > Pinus > Pinus taeda. Next base: position 76,307 of record APFE030289283.1, on the reverse strand, counting down.
ATTTTTCACAAATGAGCAGCCAAATAAAGATGAGAGAAGAAGATTCTATGGAAGAATTCAATCCATGGAACAAAGATGCTCAATTGCTCGGAAGAATGTTGGACAGTTATGATTCAATACATGAACAGATAATCATGAATGAGGGTAAGGATGATAGGGAGGTAGTCAGCATAGCAAGCAAAGAAAAAATTGAAGCAAAGGAAAAGTTGGAACAAGAGCAAAAGTAGAAGAAAAAGTAAGGAACCAACAACTACAAACTGAAAGTAACCAACAACGGATTGAAGAATTAGTGGACACTAACAACAACCTGAAACAAAGAGGAGGAGACAGAAGTAAGAAGCAGAACATGGGTCAGTTCAAAGATGTACAAGAGACAGAGATTGAAGAAATGTGGCAACTGATGATGAAGCAGTCAAAATGGAGGAAAATGGTAGCAGCAGGAAGAAAGATCAATCAGATTTTGAACTTGATTGACAAGAAGAAGAGTATGGAGCACAAGACAACAAAAGTGCAGCAGTAGCAAAGGAACAAGACATTTGGGCAGCTACAAAACAAAGTGTGGGATCCAGGAAGACAAATATCAGAAGACACGTGATCAGGAGATCATGAATATTTTCTACTTTGGGAGTCTGATGCAAGAGCATTCGACCCAAGAGAAAATCATTGTAATTAAGTAGACATCAGGGGTCATGTATTTTAGGAAGTTATATTCCTAAGTGATAAATTAATGTAATATTAAGCTTTTGAGTGCATAGATTAGAAATTAATTAGATAATGAGAGGAATTTATAAATTCTCTAAAATAAATGAGAACATGAGTGGGCAATAATGACAAAAGAGTCTAAAGTCAATTACGACTCTTTAAGAAGATCCATGATTTAAGGAACTAAGGAGAACTCTTAGGAATTAAATGTAGATTAGAAGTGGACATTGAGGATAGAGGATTTAGGAGTTAGTTTAGTAGATATGGGATTCAAACCAACTAGTTCAAGAGAACTTTCTGGAATAAATGTAACCCTATGGGCAGAGTACAAGAGGAGGTCATGATATTGAAGAACAGGCCTGTGCGAGACACAGAGTCTCAGATATGTAATTGACTGTTATATATATATATATATATGTTTCTTCCTCACTGTGTCAATGTGTTTAAGAGTATTTCATGAATGAACTACTTGTGAATTTGTAGGCTCCGTAATAGGTTGCAAACAAAATTCTGAAGGACACAGAGGAACAAAATGATCTAGAGGAATCATGAATGAATCCTTGAATCCAATTGAGGATATAGAGTGAAGCTCTCGGGTGAAATAGCAAAGTGAGATTTCATAGAAGAGTAAAGCTTAGAGGTAGCTCATCAACAGAAACGGAAGGCATGGTTTTGAAGAAGTGCATAGAGGAGAAAAGTGATTTGAAGGATCATAATGGATCATTGAATCCATTAGAGGGATAAAAGGAGCAGAAAGGTTGAAACCTTAAAGAAGCCGGAACTACAGAAGAACTCAAGAAATGGCGTAAAACTTAAGGAAAGCAGAAGAGTGAAAGAGTAAAGTGGCAGTGCATAGCAGCCCTTTGATTTGGAAGATCGATAGTCCAAATGATGTCGCTAAGGAGCAAGGAAAAATATCACATCGGTTGAGTTTATTATATAGTTTAAGTCTTGCAAGAAAAAACCTTGACTTACACTAAAAACAAGCACAAAACATAGTCGGATTTGGAATCTGGATTTGAAATTTTATAAAGAGTGGCTTATACCCTTATCAGGTCTAGAAGTTTGATCGGATCAATGTTTTGAAGTGGTAGGGGTCCGACCATCAAGAAGAGTGATTGTGATAATGTGATGGATCCTCGACCGTTGAATCGAGATATGCGGCTGCATAAAATTTGAGATCCACTATAAGTGTTCAAAGTGGGATTTCAAAGTAATTCCATGCAATTGCGATAGATGTGTTGCCGAGCCTTTTTAAGCAAAAACATATATTAACCATTCTGATAGTTGCATATGAGAGTAAGAGGGGTGATGAAGCATGTATGTATGACCGCGAAGGGAGTGATCCCTGATTGTGATAGAGTTAGCCTCAGGGATTGTGCAAAAGATGTATAAAGGCGGAAAAAAGGTGTGTTTGCATATGGTTTGCTTTGTGAATGGTTTTATAAGAAAATAGTGCCTAATAAAGGTTTTGTGGGTTATATATATATATATATATATATTATATATATATATATATATATATATATAACATGATAAGAGGGAAAATGTTATATATGCGGACTTAAGGAGTTTAAAGCCATGATAGGAGGTTTTAGCGCTGCGATTGAGTTCCCATATAATGGAACTAAGAAATAGGGCCTTAACCATTAGAGGTTGAAGATTTGAATCCTTTGTGTTAAATACTTGAGACAGATGTGTTTATGCATTTTTATGTACAATGTGGGTATTAGCTCGGGTGGCACTGCATCACAAAGGCATCATTTTGCCTCTTCACTTCGAGATCTAAAAAGACCTTAAACTTCTGGTGTGGTAGCTTTGAATTTCTTAGCCTTTTGGATTTTCCCATTTGTTGAGCGTTTGTTCACTACAACTCAACAAAAAAAACAAACTATAAACATTGCATCTAATTACAATAAAAATATCATTGTTACTTGGCTTCCACAAACAAATGATTCGAAAGTTTTTAACAAAAGCTACACCTGTACAAAATCTTTTATAAAAAAATTACAATACTAGAGCCCGATTGGAAAAATACGCCCCTTTTCTTTTTAATCTCCTTCTCTTGTCTTAAAATAAACCTCATTTAAATAAACCTTAGAAAATTCTATGCCTTTTTAAAATTAACTTCAATATTCTTAAAAAATTCCAAGGGAATTTAACAATACCACGGCATTTCAAATATTACATAAGCCCCTTTAAAAAAACATTACATGCACCTCTTTTTTATTAAATCCTTTTCGTAACACTCTAAAATCCCTTTTTGTTAAAAATGGGTTTACTCCTTTTTTAAGTCATAAGTTTTCCAAAGAAATTCATTAAGCAAACAAATTTCTTTTGAAATAACTCACGATTAGTACTTTTCTTAAACCTCCTGAACATTGAATTTTTAAAAAATATTGGACTCATGCTCTTTGATTTTTCTAACGTGGCGGGAAGACTGATGTTGCGGCATGCTAACACCTTTCTCGATATTGAATGGCAACGTTAGTGCTCTAATGTACTGTCCATCACGACTGTTGAGCGTTAATCTGGAATTGATGTAAGGAAAGGTGACTAACTCCTTTCTCGTCAGGTTGCATAGCGCTAGTACACTCTGGTTTGAGTCCTGGACAGCGTTAATCTAAAAAAAAATGCAATTTTTTCTTCAACTCGCAACGACCTTTCACAACTTCACTTCGCTGCGATCTTTGCTTTTTTACACACGTATGAAATGCTGCTCTCAACAGTCTTATGCGCGCTCTCTCTCTTCTTCTTCGCAATAGGCTTCTTCAAACTTTCGTTGCTATATCAAAGAGTCTTAGGTTGGCTCGCCTATTTTTTATGTTTCTCTCTCTTCACTCAGTTTGCTGCTCTCTGAGGAGTCTTAGGCAAAATACTCTTTTCTCTAATGCTCTGTCAAAGAGACGTAAGCAGTGTAAGCTCTTATATCATGAAAATAATTGAAGGGAAGAAAATGTGGAGCAGAGGACTTTCTCTTCTAACTATTACAAATAAGTTAAATAATATTACATTGGAAACATCAATAATAAATCACTGATTTAAATTAGACTTAAACAGGACTAAGTGAAACTGAACTTGAACACTTTGAAAAAAGGTTTTGACAATAAACAAGTCGTTGAATTAGATTCTCCAACAATAAATAATAACAAAAAAACCAATGTTTAAACTATAAAATAAGAATATGAATAAGAAATTATAGAATTAACGTCGCATCTTATAAAAATGAAAAATGAAATATATCATGTTGAGAGAAAATGAAATATAGTAATGATAATGACCGGGAACAATAATTGAAAGAAGCATGTTGGGAAGTTGTTCGAAATTATAATTTGATGAACTAGTTAAGATAAGCGAGAATCATTGTGTTCACCCATGCAGTTCACATAAAGAGGAAAAGTGTAACTATTATGTTAAAAATAAATAAATAAATAAATGATAACCGCCTGTTATCTAGTCGAACCCCAAACCCTATATTATCTATTAATGTGCCTTAGGATTAATGGAGAAAACGCCGTTGAGAATAACTGCTAACAACAAATCAGAAATATGGTAACGGCTAGAGGAAAACCCAATGAATATATAAATAGAACTCCCCAAGTATATAAGACGTTACACCCCAAACCCTATATTATCTATTAATGTGCCTTAGGATTAATGGAGAAAACGCCGTTGAGAATAACTGCTAACAACAAATCAGAAATATGGTAACGGCTAGAGGAAAACCCAATGAATATATAAATAGAACTCCCCAAGTATATAAGACGTTACAGTAGTATATGACATAAATGTTTGCAATTAAAGAGAAACTTGGTGAAATGAAGCACGTAGTTTTCCCATTATACTAAAAACAAAACCATTCGCTCTTTGCAGGGATAGAAATTTCCACACTTAATTTACGTCAGAATAATGTTTACCATAGCTCCAATATTTTCTTTCAATACACTCATATAGGAGAAACATTATAGCAGTTATACAACATGTGCATAAAATCGAAATAAATCATTGTTATCAAAAACCTGCAATTCTTGAAGTGAACATAAGTCTAGGATATTTGGCTGAAAACGACCTCAAAGAAACTCTAATATTGTTTATTCACACCTGGAAACCATGGCAAGAGGGTATGGATGATGATTGGTGTGCTCATAAAGATGAACCATAAAAAAGGATAGGAAAAGCTAATCAAATATATAAAGTACTTCGAGGAGAAATGCAACATGAAAAGGTTATAACATAGAATCTATAAGTTGAGTAGAGGAAAGGAACAAGGAATTTGAGTAAAATATGAATAAAATATGAAGGAATTTACCTCAAACTATAGATATACGTTGTTCAATTCTTGTTTCCCAGCCTCTCACATTTGTTGGAAAGGCGAAGGAGATAAGGCAGAAATAATTCACACACAAAACATGAGCTGCTTTTCTTCTATTGATAACACAAAACATGATACTTACAATGAACCTAGTGAAGGGTATTTCACCTTTTATAACTAGCTACTTGCCTAAAATATCTTGACATGCAACCACAAGCAATCATACACTCAAATTAATCTATCACTTGACTTGACTCAACACTCAAACACTCAATCACTCAATTAACTGACTCTCTATTTTTAGCCAACTCCTCATGTAGGAGTAATTATATTATTTTAACACTCCCCCTTAATTACGACTTCTAAACTAAAACATGACTCATGATAATTCAAACAAGTCTGTTGGTGTATGTCTCAGCTAGGCTTACAACACCCTAGTTTCTTCTATGAAACTCAAACACATCTTGTGATAATGACATCGTCAATATATCAGCCAATTGATCACTAGATTTACAAGGCTTCAAGTGAACTTCTCCATTGCTCACAAGTTCTCTAATAAAGTGATGTCATACCCCAAATTGAGCACTCTTTAGAATATAAAAAAAAAATAAGAAAATAGTAATCAACTCGAAGCAGTTAGAGCCTATCTACTATCAATATGCTTGCTCTTTTGATGAAACACACTATTCTTGGATAGTGCAATCGCTGAGGTGTTGTCACAACATATTGGTGTTGATCCTTGTTGTTTTTGGTTGAGTCTATTAAATACTCTTCTTAACCACACTCCTTGACATGATGCTAATGTTTCTCGTGCATATTCTAATTCTTCTAATTAAAGTGTCACAATGGGATGTTTCCTAGATGCCCATGAAATCACACTTAAAACAAGTTGGAATACAAAACCAGAAGTGCTCTCCCTACCATCCAAACTTCCTGTAAAATCACTATCTGTGTATCCAATCAAATCCTTCCTTTTTTTTCTTGCATACATTATGCCACAATCTCTAGTTCCTATTATGTATCTCAAAATTCTTTTTCCTTCACCCCAATGTGTGTCTTTTAGAGTCTCCATAAATCTGGAAATCAAACTCACTCCTTGCATGATATCGAGTCTTGTATCTGTGAGATACATGAGGCTGCCAACCAATATTTTGAATAGTGTTGGATTGACATATGATCCTTCATCACCCTTGCTTAACTTTGTACCTGTTGCAACTCGTGTAAGGATACGTTTGCAATTTTCCTTTCTGAATCTTTTCAACAAATCTTTGGCATATTTATTTTGACAAATAAAAATTCCTTTCTCAAATTGTTCAACTTCTACGCCAAGAAAATATTTCATGATACCAAGATGTGTCATCTCAAATTCTTTTATCATGGGTGCTTTAAATTCATCTATCTCAAAATCACCTGTAAAAATCATGTCATCAACATATAAGAAAACAATCAAAATTTTTCCATGCTCATTTACCTTTGTGTACAAGGTAGGTTCAATATTGCTTTTAAAAAATCCATTCTTAATCATGTAGTTGTTGATTTTGCTATACCAAGCTCTAGGTGTTTGCTTCAATCCATAAAGCGCTTTCTTCAACTTGTAAAGTTTCTCTTCGTTACTCTCAACTTCATATCGTGGAGGCTGCTATACATAAATTTCTTCTTCTAGAATTCCATTCAAGAACGCTGATTTCACATCCATCTGATATACTTTCCACTTGTTCTGAGCTATTGTGGTTAGAACTGCTCTTAGAGTATCAAATCTGGCAACTAGAGCAAACACTAATCCTCAATGGGTTAGTGTGGAAGCCGAATAGACAAAAGGAGTGCAAAAGACCTTGGGATGTGGAATCCAACGGTCACAATATGTAGTATAAATGTATATCTCATGTTAATAAAAATGGATGCTCATGTTTTATCTTTCAGATTTCTTTGCTACCAATGTGTGTTTAACATGGTATTAGAGCAGGTGTATTACTGCCCTGCATAATTTCTTTGAGCAAAATTGTTTTATGGCCTTTATGTGTAGATTATTTCTGCCATCAGTTATGAATATTTTCTTAGCAAAATTATAGCTGCCACCTCTGTCTATCAGGTCTGCTACTTACATGCACCAAACTGTTTCATCTGATTATGTCTCTGCAATTCTGAATCTACTCAGTCGTAAAAATCTGCTCTCTGAGTGATAATATGGGTAACACTTGGTGTTCCCATCGAATACCTGCTCCTACAGTGCTGTCAACATTCCATTAGTGTTCCTTTTCCAGCTACTCTACTGAACGTCTCTCTGACTTCTGTTGCTCAGACAACACCAAAATTCTCCTTCCCACCCTAACGTATCTGGCAGTTCTGCCTCATTCTCTCTGTGTTAAATTAATACGCATTTTTGCATTGAGCACACTTTAAAGATGTAGAAACACCTTTTCAGGTTTACTCTTATTCTAAGGGAATCGAGAGGACGATTGGCACTCAAGAAGCAACTCTTCTTGGCCAGAGATTTCAGAGAATTTTGATTTTGTAACGATTGAAAAAGGCTCTCATCGTGATTATACTGTTGTTGCTGAAGAAAATGGCAGTCCTCTCATTGTGAGCATGTTGCCACCGCCATTGTCCAAGTCTCCTACTAATTCATGGCTTTGGCGAGCAATGCCTTTAGTCATTGCCTCTAATTCCATGAATCATCGCCATTAAATCGAGGACTTCACAGAGCAACAAAAACATGTCGAGATGAAGTTGACTTTGTGGAGGAATGTTGCAGTAAGATGAAAGGAAACTGAATAACATTGTTGAGCTACTATGCGTCTCGTAAATTCAAGATAGTGGCAAGATGTTTGTTCTACAATGTTGGAGATTTACAAGGTTGTGATCGAAGTTGAAGTCGAATCAGCCGTTAAAGTAAGTACTATAGGGAGCATAGTGAACCAAGTAAACGAAGAGGAAAAATTGATGCTATAAGCATGAATGTTATGTGCATTGCCGAATTTGTTTTTTCTTGTTCATGGCATGATATTTTCCCTTCGTGTTTCAATGTATGGATTTGTTGCATAAAACTCATGTTGTATGAGTTTCTAATTTTGACAGAATGAATGTTTAATCGAATAGCTGCGTGAAGCTCACATTACAATTCAGAGGAGTACACTATTTTTGTTTTAAAAGATAAAGTAGATTTCCTTCCCTTTTGGTGGCTTTTTGAAGGAACTAGCAATCGTTTCCCTCATTCAGGAGACAGTTTGAATACACGGAAAAAGTTTCAAGCTAGTCTCATTGTGGGCTGAGTTTCATTTTCTTCTTGGGTTGTGTAGCACTCAAAGACTAGAGCATATTGTTTATAGGAGGTGAAGTATTGTTCTCAAGGGGACACATTTTGTTTCTGGGCATGCCCACGAGCTCTAGGAATCACATTTAAGTAGTTGTGGGTCATTATGTTGCCTTTGGCTATTGATGTAAGGGCCTACGTATTACCACAACTCAGAGTTGAAATGGCTTTGGTGCTAAAACACACGCTGTCATATAGTGTGGACTTGTGCTTCCATTTATGGGTAGTGTATTTTTCAAGCTAAGCATGGAGCTGTCATGGGCTATAATTGCTATATGTATCTATACTAATGGTTTTCATCAAATATTAGGTTCCATATCAAAAATGTTATTAGTTGATTTTGTTCAACTCATGTTCTATTTTTCATAAATATTTCTTACAGGTGATGGCCATGGATAAATTTGGAAATCTTGTGTATGAAAGGAGGGACCATTAATGTTGCAGGCTTCAAATCCAAAGAAGAACAAGTTCCCTTCCTCATAGGCCAAGTTTCTCACTGTTGAGTTCGAACTCGGAGAAAGAAGTAACATGGTATGGTTTTATAAGTTTGAACAAAATTATGCCATTCAAGGAATGAAGTCAGCATATAAAAGGATTTTCCAGTAGGAACACATACTGGTACTTTGGCATTTTTGTTTGCAGCACGTGTTGAGATATACAAGTTTTCAATAAATTTGCATTGTCTAGTTTGTTGGCTCCTTGCAAATATTGGGAAAGAAAGAATTGTAGTGTTGAATTAATACTTAAGTTGCTTCTTGGTATGCTTCAAGACATTGCAGAAGGCTTAAAGTTTGTATACTTGCAATATTTCCAATTAACATAATTTTTTGGCACTTGTGTGTCATGCAAAATACAAGCGACCTATAGATTTGGAGGTCGAAGAGATACAAACACAATATATATATATATATATATATATATATATATAATATATATATATATATATATATATATATATATTGTTACTTCAACTGCTGCATAAGAGTTTGGTGGGGTGTATAAAGGCTATGACTGTTTTGACAAATAAAAGTAATCTTTTGTGGAGAAACGTTTAGTCGGCTGTATTGTTAGAACATAGTGTTGGTCATCAGTAAACTCCTATTTTTATGTAATAGATTGTAATTGGCGCTTGCTGGTTGCACATTGATCATTTGTTGCACATTTATAAAGAATATTACTGCACATTTATAAAGAATATAATGTGTAAATCTCACATTGAAGAAAAAATGGTCAGAATCAGTGAAGTATTAGAGTTCATCAAAACTCTCATATTGTCTACTAATCATGATACATTAAAAGTCATAAAAGTTTCTCTCACAGACATTCAGGTTTGTCTACAAAATGCGCAAGAGAAAATTGATTTTTTGCAGCTCGAAGCTCAGCTACAGCAAGAAGAACTAAAAAAGAGGAGTCATTCTGAACATGTTTTTGTTCAAAACATTGAGACTGCAACCCATCAGAAGCAAGTCAATAACATTACACTTGGTTTAGATTTAGTACCCAATAAACAGCAGTTGTACGTGCAGATGCAGAAACTCAATCTGCACATCCCAAGCTCATCATCAAACCTTGGGAAGAGCTTGTCTACAAGTAGCACATAATTGGTCTTGGATATGAAAAGGACTTGTTCTTTCATATTCTAGACAACTCAAAGCCCATTTAGTTTCAGAGTGTTGGATTCCTTCATGACAGTTCACATCCAGCTGTTCCAGATTCTACTCCTCTTCAACAACAATAACACCAACAGAATGTGAAATGTCAACACTCTGACTGAGTTGGCCATTTGAAAGATATTTGTTTTGATCTTCATCCATGTAAGCACTGTCATAGAACCACCCATTCTTCACAAAGATGCTTCAAAAACAAACGTCTTACAAGAAAAAAGATTCATCTTGGGTGGATTGCTTCTTAGCAATGGGCATCAACAGGCAAGAAGATATTCCAATCACATGTGAGAACTTGTTCTAGAGTATTGAACAGTCTTGCAGTTGACTTTTCTCCATCATCTCACCTTGTATTTGACAGGGGGGAAATGATGGTCATCTACAAGCTTCAAAGTCACATAAAGCGAGCATGAGCCACAACCTATCACACAAAATTGAGAGTTGTATCCAGAGACAAAGATGCCCCTGAGCATGCTTTCAGTTGGTAATCTGGGACACTTCCTCTAGCAGAAGACTTCAACTTCTTGCCAGTTTCGAAATAATTCCAGGAAGAAAATTGAAAACACTTCTTCTAGCAGAAGACTTCATCTTCTTTCAAGTTTTGGAAGAGTTCGAGGAATTGCATTAAGCATTCCAGAGTTGTTGGTCATCCTTGAACCATCGTAGGTTAAGACTTCCCTTTTCAGGTTGAAGTTCTCCCTTTATGCGGGATGAGACCTTCCTTTCATGGTTGAAGGTTTTCCTCTTCAAAACAATAGGAGCACTTCCTCTAGCAGAAGACTTCGGCTTCTTGGCAGTTTTCGAAGAGTTCCAGGAACTGCACTAAGCATTCTAGTGTTGGTGGTCATCCTTAAACCACCATCCTTTATACCAACATCTCAGAGAGCACATTCAGCTTAGTGCTGCCATGCATTTTTTGCACATTTTGTATTACAGCTCTCTTCTTGGACTCATACATAACCCTTCAGATTAAGGGGGGGAATGTTGGACACCTAATCCTCAATGGGTTAGTGTGGAAGCTAAATACACAAAAGGTATCCAAGAGGCCTTGGGATGTGGAACCCAACGGTCACAATATGTACTATAAATGTATATCTCATGATAATAAAAATAGATTATTATGTTTTATCTTTTATATTCCTTTGATGTCCATGTGTGTTTAACAAAAATCTATTCCAGGTTGCTGCGAGAATCATTTTGATACAAGTCTAGTTTTAAATATGTCAATTTTACCTTTCTTATCAACTTTGTCTTGTACACCCACTTCACACTAATGATATGTTTTTCCATTGGTAAATCAACCAAATCCCATGTGTCATTGTTTTCAATAGATTCAATTTCTTCATCCATGTCTTACACCCAATTTTCATCTTTGATTGCTTCTTCAAACGAAGAACATTGGAATGACAACAATTCAAAATTTGAAATAAAATCCAAATTATCATAAATATCTTTCAAGCTTCTCACCTTTCTCTTACCATTGCTTCATTCATCACCTGATTGATTATTCGGAGAATCTCGATCTGCTGATCTACTTGAAGATCCATGCTTCTCTCAAAATCTTGGAGTCATTATTGGTGTGTCTCTGTTTGGTGTCTTCACCTATGATTCTTGCTACTCCTTTTCTTCTACATCATCTTCTTCCATTAGTGGCACTTGTGCATCAACTATTTTGTCTACAGTTCCATTCCATGACTCTTGTTCCTTGAACACAATATCTCTGCTAATTATGGTGTTCTTTGTGACAGGGTTATACAATTTGTAAGCTTTTGATTGCTCACTATAACCAGTGAAAATGATTTTTTCACTTTTATCATCCAATTTGCCTCTTCACTCTTTAGGCACATGTGCATAAGCTACACATCCAAATACTTTGAGATGAGATACGCTGCAAGAATACCTAACCATGCTTGTTCTGGTACTTTGTTCATCACACTCTTTGTAGGAGATCTATTGATCACATAAATAGCACATGCAACTACTTCCACCCAATACTCATTAGAAGATTTTCTGCCTTTCAACATGCTTCTTACCATGCTCATAATTGTGTTGTTCTTTTTCTTTGCTACACCATTATTCTACGTTGTGTACTTGGTTGTAAACTATCTTTTGATTCCATGTTGTTTGCAGTAATCATGGAATGCCTTTGAGTCATATTCTCCACCACGATTTGACCTCAATACCTTGATGTGTCAATGACTTTGCTTCTCTGATAAGGCTTTGAATTATTTAAACCTTTGCAAAAGTTTCTGACTTCTGCTTCAAGAAGTAAACCCAAGTCTTTCTACTGTAGTCATCAATGAAAGTGAGGAAGTAAAAACTTCCAGCAATCGACTATGTCCTCATAGGTCCACACAACTATGTATGCACTAGATCAAGAGTTTTCTTTGCTCTCTATGCAACTCCCTTTGGAAAATATTCATAGTGTTTCTTTCCGAAGATGCAACACTTACAAATACTATCAGGTTCTCTGATGGGAGGTAATCCTCTGAGCATCTGCTTTTACTGTAACAATTGTAGACAAAAAAAGTGCAAGTGACCAAATTGAAAGTTCCATAACCAGTAATCATCAAAACATGCAACTGTAAAAGAACTGACCTCACCACTATAATTCATACTTAGAGGAATGAGTATCTTCCTCGTCATCTGCACCTTTGATATAAGCTTCTTTCTTTGGGGCTTGTCATATATAACACATTCTGAACCTTGAAAGAGAACTTTGTATCCTTTCTATGTCAATTGACCAACAATTATCAAATTATGTTTGAAACTAGGAACATAATATACATCTGAGATTGTATTCGGCTCCCCTTGCTTAGTCAGAATATTGACCACTCCTTTTCCATCTACTTCCACAGTCTTATGAGTCCCCAACTTTACCTCTGTTTTCATAGATTGATCAAAATTTGCAACCAAATCCTTGTTGCATGTCATGTGGTTACTGCAACCACTGTCTAACAACCACACACTAGCATAAGGTTCATGTGTGGCATGGAAAGATAGGAACATTGAGTTAGTACTCTCTGTAGTGACATTAGCTTTTTGGTTTCCTTGATCACCTATTTTCTTCCCGCAATCACGAGCATAATGACCAAATTTATTGCAATAATAACATCTCAACTTTGATTTGTCAACTCTTTGATTATTGTTGAAGCTTTTGTAGTTGCTTCCACTTTCATGTTCATGCTCTTTTTGGTCATCTCTCTAACCACTATATCTTTCGATTCATCCTTTGCCTCTCATTCTACCTCTGTATCGACATCTCTCTCTTGAAAAAGAAACCTCACTTTTGAAATCGGTCTCTAAAGAGGAATCATTATTTTTGTCTATCCTTTCCTCATGCAATAGAAATGATCCCATGATCTCATCAAATGTCAATGATACCAAATCCTTGGCCTCTTCTATGGCTTCTACCACAACATCAAATTTGGTAGACAAAGATCCGAGGACCTTCTCAACCACTGTTTGATCTTTAATTTCTTCTTCATAAATCTTTAATTGATTTACCAGAGTTATGACTCGATTCATGAAAGAATCGTTGTCCTCTATCTCCTTTATCTGCAAACTTTCAAAATCTCTCCTAGTATTCTCCAACTTCACAATATTTACTCTCGCCATACCTTTATAGTTTGTCACCAAAGTATCCCATGCAATTTTTACTGAAGACGTGATCATAATCTTCTCGAACACTTCTTGGTCCACTCCCTATTGGATAAGCTCCAACGCTTGTGCATTCTTGTTCTTGTCTTTCATCGATTAATCCCTCTCTATATTATTGAGAGCTCGTTCTGTGCTTCATCCTTAGGTTCTGAAAATCCAAACTCGAGATAATCCCAAACATCATGTCCGTGCAACATGGTCACCATCCTAATGGCCCACACATCATAATCTTTCCATGTAAATGGTGGGAACTAGCGCTGGAAATTTGAGAAAACCATCTTTCTCCAAAAAATTCTCGTTGAAAAAACACCGTAAATTTTTTTTTGTAAAATAAAAAAAAAAAAACATACCCTTTCAATAAAACCCCAGTTTTTTTTATTTAGAAAAAAAAACTTACAAACCCTTGGAAAAAACCTTTTTGAAAATCTCTTAATTATTTTTTATATAATTAAAAAAAAAACTTTATATATAAAAAAACAAAACCTTTATAAATCGCCATTCACGAATTAAAAAAAACACCTTCTTAAGTGGATCCTTTGATATATTAAAAGGCCATTCAAAAAGGCACTCTCATAAACTTAACGCAACGTGACTTTGGTTGTCTTTTAAAACCTCTCATACATACCATGTGCGTGTTCGTTGGTTTATTAACGCACCTTGACTAATGAATCTCACGATGGCCACCGCTGCGATGATCGCCTCTCACGATGCCTGTCTTTTCCGTTATCCGCTAATGCTACAACAATCTAAGGGATCCACGTGCATTGAAATCGTAGTAATTTTTTCATTGTTAACGTGGCTTTCTCCTGAGCCTGAACGCGTTATAGCCCTCTGTATATAACTGTAGGATGCGTTAATGTTCAACCCATTAGAAAAAAAAAAAAAAAAATAGATTTTTCTTCTCATACTGATTGTTGCTAATTTATTATCACTTAGTCTGTGTAATCTTTTTCTGATACCAATTTGTTTGAAAAGACTAATAAGAGAATGCATATATAATTTTGCTGCTTTTTCATTGATCACACAAAACATGATGTTTATAATGAATCCTGTGAAATGTATTTAATCTTTTCTAATTAGTTATTTCACTAAAATATTTTGTGATGCAACCAAATACAATAACACACTCAAAATAATCTATCACTTAACTAGATTTAACTCAACACTCAACCACTCAATGACACTCTATGTTTAGCACAAGAGTAATTATCTTATTTTAAGAACATTAACTGTTGGAATTTTCTGCTAAATTCCATAACAGAAAGACAAAAAAAAAAAAAGCTCTGTTTTTACACTTTGTTTTTAACTCAGAAAAGCAGAAAATCGCTTACTGGAAACGGTGTTGCAGCAACACAGTTTGGTGTTGCAGCAACGCTGATCTTGGTGTTGCAGCAACGCGATTTTTTTGACGCCAAGTCACTTTTTGACTTATGGAGTAATAACAACGTGCTTTTGACGCTTGGTGTAACAGCAACGTAAAACAATTGGCGTCAAGTCACTTTTAGACTCACAGAGTAATAACAACGTGCTTTTGACGCTTGGTGTAACAACAACGTAAAACAATTGGCGTCAAGTCACTTTTAGACTTACAGAGTAATAACAACGTGCTTTTGACGCTTGGTGTAACAACAACGTAAAACAAGCAAAACAGTAAGCTTGTATTCATAAACAGTAAGCAAACTAATACAAATTCGTCTTCCTCTTGACAGAGGGATTACAAGAAGGAACACTTCAGTTCCAGAAATCAATTTTCACTAGCTCAGAAAATTGCAGGTTCAACACTGCTGTTCTTTTACAGAAGAGACTCACTCTTGTTCTTCTAACCTTCTCTCTTGAAAACATAACTGTTGTTTGTTCTTTTTACACTAAAAACAGAACTGTTGTTCTTTACATTTATAGGAAAAATATCTGAGTTTAAACAATAAAATAACCAAAATATCTACTAATGCTTATCTGCGTATTTAATGCAGAAGCGGTGATGCCTTTCTCAAGAAAGTAAGTTGGCGGTTGCAGGGGAATTAAATTCTGTGAATTCAATGCACATTAATGTGAAAAATATATGCAACGACTTTGCGGCATCGAACAGGCTGGAAAATCTACGAGAAATTAGATTTATGTTCAGCATTTATTGTGTTGCAGTTGGAATTAAATTCCAACACTCCCCCTTAATTTCAGCTACTGCATACTCAGGCATTTCCTGAAATGATAAAAACTTTTCTTTGCTAATGGTTTTGTCAAGATATCAGGTAGCTGATCCTCTATTCTGCAGTGCTGCAAAAAAATTTCACTATTGTTAACCAATTCACGTATGAAGTGAAATTTGGTATCTATGTGCTTTGTTCTTTTATGAAAAACAGAGTTTTTAGACAAAGCTATTGCTGAGCTATTGTCACAGTAAATGGTTGTGCCATTTTCCTGTGCATGACACAAATCTCTGAGAACTCTTCTCAGCCACACTGCTTGGCATGCTGCTGCTGTTGCTGCCACGTACTCTGCCTCTGTTGTTGATAAAGCCACAACTAGTTGCTTCTTGGAAGCCCATGAGATGGCTCCCGATCCCATATGAAACACATAACCTGATGTGCTTTTCCTATCATCAACACTTCCAGCCTAATCACTGTCCGTGTAACCTGTCAACATGAAACTTTCAGAAGAGGAGTATAAAATACCAAACCCCTTCGTTCCATTCACATA
Organism: Pinus taeda; assembly: GCA_000404065.3. Lineage (NCBI taxonomy): Eukaryota > Viridiplantae > Streptophyta > Pinopsida > Pinales > Pinaceae > Pinus > Pinus taeda. The sequence continues at coordinate 59,965 of APFE030289283.1, read as the reverse complement.
CCTTAGAATCCTCTTGGCTGCCTGCCAATGAGTCTCTTTCAATCTTTCCATAAATCTGGAGATTAAACTCACAGCGTGCATGATGTCTGGCCTAGTTGCAGTCAAGTACATGAGGCTGCCAACTATGCTCTTGTACAATTTTGGATCAAAATCCTTGCTGCTGTCTTCTTTGGTCAATTTCAGCCCCATTACAGTTGGAGTCACAGCTGCCTTGCTGTTCTGCATGTTAAATCTCTTCAACACAGCTTCTACATATTTATCTTGAGAAATAAAAACACCATTTTCACTTTGGTCTACTTCAATTCTAAGAAAATATCTTAAGAAGCCTAAGTCAGTCATTTCAAATTCACTTTTCATGACTGCTTTAAAATCAGCAATGAGAGAAGCATCATTGCTAGTAAAAATCAGATCATCTACATATAAAACAACAATAATTATCTTACCGTCATTCTCCTTTATGTAGAGTGTGGGTTCACCATCACACTTGTCAAACCCATTCTCAATCAGATAAGCATCTATTCTACTGTACCATGCTCTTGGAGCTTGCTTCAGCCCATAAAGAGCCTTCTTCAGTTTACAAACTTTATGCTCTTGGCCAGCAACTTCATAACCTGGAGGTTGTTCAACATAAACCTCTTCTTTCAACACTCCATTCAGGAATGCAGATTTAACATCCATCTGATAAATCTTCCATTTGTGTTGTGCTGCAATAGACAACACTATTCTGACTGTTTCCATCCTTGCTACTGGTGCAAAGGTTTCATCATAGTCTCTGCCTTGTTGCTGCTTGTAGCCTTTCACAACAAGTCTTGCTTTGTGCCTGTCAATCTTGCTTTCAGCATTGCGTTTGGTCTTATAGACCCACTTAATTCCAATGACATCTTTGCCTTCAGGGAGGTCCATTAACTCCCATGTTTTACTCTTTTCAATTGCACCAATTTCTTCATTCATTGCTTTAATCCATTTATCTTCATTTAAAGCATCTTAAAAATGAACTGGGTCATCAACATGATAATATAAAGCGAATAATGAATTCAGACCGGTATTGGTACTTACCTCTCCTTGTTCATAAATCTCATTCAGATTTCTGAATCTTGGTCTTCTTGGTGTGCTGGAAGTTCCATCCGAACTTGAGGGTATTTCAGATCCTTGTGGTGTGCTTGAAGAAGCATTGCCTTGACTTCTTAAGGTTGTTCGAATTCCAGCTTGTGGTGTGGTTTGCTGAATTTGCTGTGGTGGAGGAGGATCCACCAAGGAAGGATTATTTGCTGCTGTCCCTTCCTGTTCTTCTTCATGAGGCACAATTCTCTTCACATTCACTGTTCTTTCTAGGCTTCCTTCCCATGCTTCATCTTCAATGAACTGCACATCCCTGCTTATAATCAATTTCTTAGTGGATGGATTATAGAGTTTGTATGCTTTTGACTCATCACAATAGCCAACAAACACACACTTCTCCCCCTTACTATCAAGCTTTTTCCTTAGCTGATCCGGTACATGTGCGTAAGCCACACAACCGAATAGTCTCATGTGAGTGATAGTTTGCTTTTGACCACTCCATGCTTCTTCTAGTATTCTGTTCATGACAGCTTTAGTTGGGCATCTATTCAAGATGTAAACTGCACAAGTGACAGCTTCTGCCCAATACTCATGAGGCAAGTGCTTTGCCTTCAGCATACTTCTGACCATGTCAAGAATGGTCCTATTCTTTCTTTCAGCAACACCGTTTTGTTGAGGTGTATACCTTGCTGTGAACTGCTTTTGTATGCCGTTCTCTCTGCAAAAATGCAAAAAGTCTTGGGAGATGTATTCTCCTCCTCTGTCTGTTCTGAGCACTTTGATATAATGCCCACACTACTTTTCAACAAGAGTTTTGAAGTCGCGGAATTTCTCAAACACTTCACTTCTCTGTTTCGGCATGTACACCCATGTCTTTCTGATGTAATCATCAATGAAAGTTAAAACATATCTGTTTCTGCCAAGTGATGGTACTTGCATCGGTGCACACACATCAGAGTGGACAATTTCCAAGGGTGCTTTTGCCCTTATACACTTTCCTGTTGGAAAGCTTTCTTTGTGTTGCTTGCCCAAGATGCAACCTTCACAAAGGCTGTCCGGTTTCTCAATCAATGGCAATCCCTTTACCATTCTCTTTCTGTGCAACAAATTTAGGCCTCCGAAATTGAGATGTCCAAATCTCAAGTGCCACAACCAATTCTCATCTTTCACTTGCTCCTGAAAGACTTCTTGTGTTACAGCCGCAATAGTTCTTCCTTCATTCAAATCTGCCCTGAGTTTGAAAGGAAACATTCTATTGCTGGTCATCTGCACCTGTGCAATGATCTTCTTACTTGGAGGAATAATTGTGATTGTACACATATCATCTTTGAAGAACACGTTGTAACCTTTATCAATGAGCTGCCCAATGTTCAAAAGATTACATTTCAGACCAGGTACATAGTATACGTCTGGCACAATCATCTGTTCTCCATTTCTTGCTCGGATACTGACTCTACCCTTACCCTTGACAGCTATCTTAGTATCAGTCCCTGTTGTTACCTCAGATTTCACATCTTCATCCAGATTGGCAAACATTGCAATATTTCCAGTCATGTGATTACTACAACCTGAGTCTAAGAACCAAACATATTCTTGTTTGTCTTGTGCAATGTTACATGTTAACAGCACATTCTTTGGATTCTTATTTTCTTCATTTGCAAAATTAGCATTCTGCCTACTATTCATGTCATTTTCTTTTTTCCTACATTCATTGGCATAGTGCCCATATTTCTTACAATAATGACATTGGACTTGGGATTTCTCATACCTTTGTCCATGAGCTTGCTGTTTGCTTGAACCTTCATCTTGGTTCTGATTGCAGCTCCTTCCGCTTGTGCTTGCAGGATAAAATCTGCCTCTGTTTTGGCTTATTCCACGACCTCTGTTGTTCACTCTGCCTCGGCCTTTTCTTTGGCTGAAAGACATTTGAGTCTTGAATGCTTGCTCAAAAGAGGAATCTGTTCCTCTACTCAGTCTGTGTTCATGAGACATAAGAGAAGCACTCAGTTCATCTACCGTGAACTGTGTGAGGTCTTTTGTTTCTTCTATTGCTACTACAACACCTTCAAACCTTGAGGGTAAACATCTCAAGATCTTCTCTACGATCCTTCTTTCTTCAAGAATTTCACCATGAGATCTTATCTGGGTTATCAACCCAATAACCTAAGTGAAGAATGAATCTATTGTATCAGATTCCTTCATGTTGAGTGTTTCAAAGTCTCTCCTCAACATCTGCAACTTTGCAGTCTTCACCTTCTCCATGCCTTGATAGGCAGTTTGAGAATATCCCATGCCTCTTTGGATTTTGTTGCTGCTGCAATCCGTGGAAAAACACTTTCATGTACTGATTGGAAGAGGAAAAAGAGGGCTTTGGCATCCTTCTTCCTATCGCTCTTCAACTGGTCTCTTTCTGCTACCGTCAAAGCAGCCAATGTTGTTGCATCTGCAGGTTCAGCATAGCAAGTTTCAACCAGCTCCCATATTCCTTGAGAAGCAAACAATGCTTTCATTGTTATGGACCACAATAACTGTGATTTTTCCCATTGAACTGTGGCAGTTGGGAATTTTTCAAACCTGTTCCAGCATCTGCCATCTTAACTTTGTATAGATAAAGAAGAGATACTGTCTGTGTAATTAAAAACAAGCAAAAATTTTCTCTGCTGGAAAAATCTATTCAATAAGCTTCTTACAGCTCCTACAGTGAAAAACAAAGTCTGGTTTTGACTCACTGAGTGCCTAGACCTACTCTAATACCATGCTAGAATTTTCTGTAAATTCCATAACAGACAGACAAAAAAAATACTCTGTTTTTACACTCTGTTTTTACATAGAAAATAGAAAATCGCTTGCTGGAAACGGTGTTTCAACAAAGCAGTTTGGTGTTGCAGCAACGTAGTTTGGTGTTGCAGCAACGTTGTTAGAATTTCTGATAATTCAAAAAAAAACTGATAATTGCATAGCGGAAATAATAAAAAAAAACATTTGTGGAATACGGTGTTACAACAACGTGAAACTGGTGTAACAACAATGCAGTTTTGTCAGTTGTTGTTCTTGGTGTTGCAGCAACGTAATTCCGTTAGTTGCTGATCTCGGTGTTGCAGTAACGCGTCTTAACGTCAAGTCACTTTTTGACTTACGGTGTAACGACAACGTGCAACGGTTGACGTCAAGTCACTTTTTGACGCTTGGTGTAACAACAACGTGCAACGATTGACGTCAAGTCACTTTTTAGAATTACGGTGTAATAGCAACGTGATTTTGACGCTTGGTGTAACAGCAACAGAAAACAAGCTAAACAGTAAACTTGTATTCATAAACAGTAAACAAGATAATACAAATTCGTCTTCCTCTTGAGAGAGGGATAACAACAGGAACACTTCAGTTCCAGAAACCAATTTTCACTATCTCAAAAAATTACAGGTTCAGCACTGCTGTGCGTTTACAGAAGAGACTCACTCTTGTTCTTCTAACCTTCTCTCTTGAAAACAGAACTGTTATTCATTCTCTTGAAAAACAGAACTGCTGTTCATTACATTTATAGAGAAAATAAATATCTGAGTTTAAACAATAAAATAACCAAAATATCCTGTAACGCTTATCTGCATATTGAATGCAGAGGCGGTGATGACTTTCTCAGTGAAAACAAGTCGGCGGTTGCAGGGGAATTAAATTCTGTGAATTTAATGCACATTAATGGGCAAAATATCTGGAGCGACTTTGTGGCATCGAATAACCTGAAATATCTTTGGAAATTAGATTCCAGATGAGCAGTTATTGTGTTGGAGTTGGAATTAAATTCCAACAAGGATGACCATTGTGGCCCGGAGAGGGTGCAAAAGGAGCTACAGCAGCCTTTAGCAGGCATACTGAATATCCTACTTCATCAACTACCATTACTTCATCAACTACCTCTATTACAACAGATGTGGTCCTTCAAACTTCAACTATCACCATTAACATTAAAATCCAAGCTGCTACCATTATTGTTTTATTACCCATCGCTCCTCTCCTCTCCTCAACGTTGTTGTTGCTGCTTGATATGATTAACCCTGCTTGATGCAATTCGAATACGCTTTACTTGGTGCAGATCATACATCCATCTATTTAATTAAAACGTTTCTCTTTTCCTTACTAGTTTACAACTGAAAAGAAAGAGAGGCCTTAAAAATTAGAGAGCCAGCAGATCACTGGTATGTTTAGAATGTTTCTTTCTTCCTTACGCACTAATTTTAAATTGGGTAAAAATGCCTACAAAAAGAAAGTGAAATTATATATTTAGAAAGACATAAATGCCTTTTGCAAAAAAAAAGAAAAAGAAAAAAGTGAAAGTGGGTCATTGCAAAAAACAGGAAAGTCTGCTTAATAAACCAGTGAAAGCAGATCATCACAGAAAATGGTCAAATCGAGAGATTTATTCCAGAATATATTTTTTGGAAGGTGTATTACTTATTAATAGAATTTAGTAAGTAAATAATTTGTATCGGCTTCATAAACCACACTTCAAATCAATGGTTGAAAGTGTCTCACCTGATCGAACGGAGCAGGGTATATTGGTTGACAATTGTTAATGCATAGGAAGGCCTATGCATCAACAATTGTCAACACTTTTACCCTCCTCCCTTAGATCAAGTGAGACACTTTCTACCGTTGATTTGAAGTGTGTTTTCTGCTAAAAAAATATCTAAAATTCCATAAAATCAGTGATTACAAAATTAACATCTATTGCAAATTAACGAATTATTACGGTGTAATAAATTATTCTTTTTCCTATTTTACTGGCTTTTTAACCCATAAAACAATAATAAAATTGGAAAATTATAAACTTTCCTATTCCACTGTGATTTGCCAGTTTCTCCAATTTGTTTTTTCCCTTCTGCGCTTATGCCATCTTACCACTATTTGTTCCACCATTAAGAATCTGTTCGTCTACGTAAACCACCAACAGCCGACTTTGAGGGATCTCAATTTTCATTTAACCGCTTATCCAACCACATACGGTATTTGTATCGAGCTGGCAGATTTTTGAACGTAAGATTTGCAAATTTTTGAAATCAATCAGCAATGCTGTCAAATTTTGGCTTAACGAAGGACTTTGTGCCGAAATTTTTGGCGTTGAAATCTTACATACATGAGTTTGTGCTGAGATTTATCTTTTAACACTGTTGGAACCTTGAATACTTTTGAAAATTAATTCCAACAATTGCCGATAGATTTACCCTGGTTGGCTTTAAAGTGTTTGTGAAGGTTCGGATATTTATCATGTCTGCAGGAGACTTGCGGGAGAGTTGGTGTTCGTTTAAGTTATTTTTGAGGTTTTTACTGTTTCATTTATGTTATTTTGGGTTTCTATTTTGTGCAGAGTACATTTGTGCAGAGTACATCCAACATGAGAATTGCGGGAATTGAGGATGCAGCAGAAGTGCTTGAGAAGAAGCTTGCGTTAGAATTGTCAAGCATGACGTTGGAAGAAGCAACATCTTTAGCCAGGACTTTCAGCCATTATCTCAACCTGATGGGCATAGCAGAGACTCACCATCGGCAATACTATTATCAATTTTCCCTTTGTAAGCCAACTTCGTGGCCATTTATGTTTGTGTGCGTTGAAGCAATGGTTAGTTTAGATTTTCTTCAATAGATCTAGACAATGTGGTTATTATGGCCTTTTTCTTATGTCAGGTTTTCCACTGCCTGACAAAGACTTCCCTTGGATTAGGTGACTGGTCCGAGGGTTGTCAAATCTACCCAAATAGCCTCATCCCTTTTCAACATGCAGAGAATGAAAACCTGTTGAATCGCTTATTCGTAATCTAATCATGGCAATTCCACTGCAGACTTGTTAGTGGAGACTGGACCTTCTCAACCACTCAATCTGACCCTAAAGATTTCATGGACCTACTAAATGACAGTCCTTATGTGAGGAAAAACTTTTAATAATATTTAATCTCTGTTAAAGAAAGATTATAAAATATTTGATTCAATAACAGCATATGCGTTTTCTCTTTCTTTATATAGGCATCTGAGAGATCATTTCAACAAACCGGGGGTCTCAAAAGAACAATCGTTGGACCAACTTGCTCAAGGGAATGGATAGAGGACAAGCAGCTAAGCTTTTCTTCCAAACATGCGGTATACCTTATTTGATCTCTGTTTTAATATTTGGTTTCAGCTTTTATTTGGTTTGCTTAAATTTCAGTTCCCAATAAATACATGAAAGATAATAAAAAGAGGGATTTTGCCGTATGCTGTTTCAGCTTTAGCTACGCATAAATATGTGAAAGTTGGTCAAGAAGAGGTATATGGAGATCAAAACTCGAAGAGGACCAAATCTCTAAACATGTTAAAGGAAGATTTGTTTACAAATTCATTCTTTATGCTTTCATTGGAGGCTTTGACAAGTTACTCGAATATTCAATCCTGAGTATTGCGACTCAATGTCACGGTGTTCCACATTCAAATAGGGAAAGAATATGTTAGTAGTTTTGGTATCTTGGTTCACTCAATGTAACACATGTTGCTAGAAACCTAACTGGTTTCTCGTTTCTCATTCCTGTTTTGGGCTACATCACTAATCAATTTTACATGCATGTTACACCCTGGGGCAAGGGCTTATATCAAACATTTGTGCAGGGTTTCAACCAATTAACATTTCATTGAGCACAGGTTTCCATTCTGGCAAAAATTCTTCTCATCGGACCTCTGTGTGATCCCACACCTGATGTTGATCGGCGACATGAATTTTACTCTATGCTCCGAGGAAGTCTGGGGTGCTGGACGGAAGGTGGATCCCATATCAGAATACATCCGCTCCCAACTTATCTTCCGGAATCTCATTGATATCGAGCCTTCTCCTCTGACTCATTCATGGCAGAACGGGCGGACGGGCGCGGCATTCATCGCCAAACGCATTGACCGGATTATTATGATGTCTGACATCATTGACTCACTGGGAATGCCTGTATTCTCCATTGGGCATGACTCCATATCTGACCATGGGCCGCTTTTCTTCTCTTGGCGTCATCCCCCCATTCGAAGATTCTCCACTTTTAAATTTGATCATACCTATCTCAGTGACCCTGATTTCAATAAAACTGTCATTGCTGCGTGGCAACAATCAGCAACAAGTGCATGAGGCCCCTCTCTTCGTGACCGCATGGATTTTGTTCGTGCCATTATTCGGTCCTGGCAAACAGAGAAAAAAAAGCTCGACAGTTCTGAGCTCTCCAGGATCCAACACGAACTGGATTGTATTCTATCATCGAACGATCCCAATTCTATGACCCTCCTTCATAAATGCAAGGTCGCTGATCTCACCAGGGAAAAAAATCGCCTTTTAGAAACACAGGAATCATCTTGGCGTCTTAAAAGCAGAGCTTTGTGGATGCATTTGGGAGACCGCAATACAAAATTTTTTCACAAATATGCCAGTCATAGACGTGAGATTAACTCCATATGGAAAATTCAGGATGGTGCAAATGGTCATTTCACCTCTCAGCAGGACATTACTTTTGCTGCTTTATCACATTTCAAAAATCAATATAGCCGCGGCCCGGGATGCAATATTCATGATATATTATGGGGAACATACATTTTCCCTGTCATGTTTGATGACTCCATCAACGACAATATATTTCTGCCGGTCACTGAAGACGAGCTCCTCAGAATTCTCAAGGCCTTCAGCAAGGACAAATGTCCTGGTCCTGATGGATGGACCATCGAGTTCTTTCTGCACTTTTTTGATCTCATCAAGCTCGAACTCCTCAAGATGATTGAGGATTCTCGCATCAACGGCTACATCCATCCTCAATCTACATCCACTCTCATTGCTCTCATTCCCAAAAAGAGAGATGCCGATTCTTTCTCTGACTTTCGCCCGATATCTCTGTGCAATATTTCCTTTAAAATCATATCCAAGATCATCTCGGAACGCATCAAAGGTACCCTGGCCGTCCACTTATCTTGTCATCAGCATGCCTTTCTGAAGGGGCGTAACATCCTGAATGCTGTTGCATCAACCCAGGAATGCATTTTCTCCATGTTCTCAAAGCATATTGATGGGGCCATTCTTAAAATCGACCTTAAAAAGGCATACGATTGCCTGGATTGGGGCTTTATCCGCTGCCTTCTGGTTAAGATCGGTCTTCGAAAGGAAATGATATCCTGGATCATGGCGTGCATTGAGGGCGTTAAATACGCTATCAACATCAACGGCATCCCCTCTCCATTCTTCCATGCCGGCAGAGGCCTTCGACAGGGCTGTCCGCTTGCCCCCATTATATTTATCTTAGCCATGAATACTCTCAGCCTTCATATTAACAGGGCCGTGGTCGAACTGAGATGCATTCCCATCAATATCTGCAGGCATATATCTCTATCCCACAACTTGTTCGTCGATGATGTCCTTATTTGTGCCATGCTACAGCGATCTTCATGGGTATGTATCCTTGAGATACTCAACAGATTCCAAAAAGCTACGGGCCTCTCTATCAATAATCAAAAGTCCATTTTATATTTCCATGGACAGCGCACGGAACTTATTCAGGAAATCGCAGAGATGTTCGGGGTACAGTCACAATCTCTTCAATCTGGCATTTCTTATTTGGGCTTCCACCTGAAAACGCACAGGTATACTGCTTCCGATTGGGACTGGTTAATTGGACGCTATTACAAAAAAATCACTTCATGGGAATATCGAGCTCTATCATTGGCTGGGCGCGTCACCCTCACAAAGGCAGTATTGACCCATATGTCTGTATACTGGGCGCATCTGTTCTATTTGCCCACCAAGACTATCAACTGCATCAATCGAATCTCTGCTGCATTCATTTGGGGTGGAACCACAAAGGATCACAAGATACATCTGGTTAAGCTGGACCAAATATCAATCCCGAAACGGCAAGGCGGCTGGGGTTTATTAAACTTACGCATCTTTGGACGTGCGCTTCTCTGCCGAACTCTGTGGAGGGGTATTTTCGCCCCATCCCCGTGGGGTAAAATTGTCCGAAACAGATACTTAAAAGGGAAACCAGTGGAATTCTGGTATCGGCGTGGTATCATCGGGCCCAGATCCGGCTCCCCCATCTGGAACAGTATGCGCAAAATTATTCCTTTTTTCATATCCAGATTGAGATGGCGAATATTTTCTGGAAGCAGCATTCATATTGGCATCGATCCTTTTATATGTAATCAGTCTGACATCAACATACCAATGGGCCTCATCACACAGCTTCAGAGACAAGGAATTTACACATGGGATAAACTCATCATCGATTGGCATGGATCTACACCCGTGTGGAAGAATGGGCGCGACCTCAATCTTCACGATTTATGGGACGGGATATGGAATTCCATCACCGAGCAGCTAAATGGCAGTGCTATCCACCGATATGGAGTCAAAGATCAATTGTTATGGACTGTTTGTTTTTTTAAAAGACCTGTATCTGTCAAAGACATCTACTCACACATGGTTCACAACAGAATTCCATATCAGCCACCAATCTTTCCATACATTTATTGGAAGGCAAAATGTCCACCGAAGATCATACACTTTGCCTGGCTCGTATTCTACAACAAGAACTTATCATGGGACAATCTCAGGAAAAGATATTGGCACGGACCCAGCAGATGCACCATGTGTAAATCGGAAGAAGAAACAAATCTCCACATGTTCATCAAATGCCCGATCATCCAGCAGACCTGGTATGTATTATCAAACATATTTGATTTTCAACTCACTGATTTTCTCTCTCCTAGTGCAGCCCTTATATGGTGGAGCAAACAGGCCGGGAATAGACGTTATCTCATCCTCATCCTGCTATGGAACGTATGGAAATGGAGGAATGCACACATATTCAAAGACTCCGTCATGCCCACATCATCCATTTATGACATCATAATGACTGACTGGCACATGTATTACGGTTCGGCATAACTCACTCAGCATCCCGGATCTCTATCTATGAACAGAATTTCCTTTTTCTGCAATTTTGAATGGACAATGATATGTTTTATAAGTTCTTTAAAAATGGTTCTCCTGTCCTAGGATGCGGCTGCATATATGTCCCTTAGTGATTGACAGAATCACATGCCATTTGTCATATGAAGTATACATTTGGACTACCAATTTTCCAGATCATACTATATGTAATTCTCATGAAGACAGTTATATTATCTTAATATAATCAAATCTCGCTTTTTTTCTCTGAAAAAAAATATATTTACAAATTCATGATTTTGGGATCAAATCCCACAAAGCAATTCTATACTTGCTCTTCAAATTCCTTCAAGCTTTTGAAAGTAAAACCAATGAATTATCAATATAATTTTACCATAATAAAAAACAATTGGAAAGCCTTTAGCCAGTTCAAATTGCTCATTCTTTAGGCTTCAACCAACATCTCTTCTAGAAAAATTCAACAATTCCAGTTTAGTAATCCTATCGGCCTCTCTTTGTACCTTTTGGGACAATCACTAGTTTTACATTTACTTAGATTGATGTTAATAAGTTGGTCGAAGTTTTATAATTAGAAAATGGGGTTATATAAAATTATTATATTTGAATTGGAGCTAATATTTTTTGGAGGGTAAAGATTTTTATTACTCAATTAAGAACTAATTTACATTAATTTTGGTGTGAAATAAGATGGTGGAAAGGTTTAAAGAGGCTTGGGAAGAATAGGAGTGTATATTTGTAAGTCTAGCCCAATGGAATCTGAAAAACATTTCATTTTGGATTGTGATGCATTCAAAGACATTAGAAAATAGCATCAATTTTTTGACATTGTCTTTTCAACCAATAAATTATTTGGAGAGTTGGGTCAGCTCATCATTAATTTGAATAAAAAAATGATAGTAATTCTATATACTGTTTTTACTCTCATCATGTTAAAATATCATTTCATTTCATATTTGTAAATTATATTGTAATTGGTTTTTGTTTAAAAATAAATAAAATTCATATTAAAAAATTATAATATCTTTTTTAGAAATTTATATTAAAATATATTTTTTGAAAATTAAAATAAAATTATTTTTTTAAATAATAATTATTTGTATTTTTATTGTTATGAATATAGATTTGATATTTTTATATGAGGTTAAATTATATTTATAAAAGAAAAAAATAATATGATATTTGTATGACATTTAAATTATATTTATAAAAGAAAAATAATAATAATAATAAAATAATTACCATCTTTGATTTGATGAATGCATTATACACCTCTACCGTCATGAATTCTTTTCTTGTTATAATTTTGATTGGGAATAAGTTGAATAATATATATATTTTATTTTATTTTGATAGCTTACAACTTACTGAAAAAGGTCTTAGAAAGCATGTATTTGCAATCAAAGTAACCTGCTTGTTAAACATTTATTTGCAGTCAAAGTAAAATATATGTAGTTGCTGAACGGCAAGTGATTATGCCAAAAAAAATTACCTAAAGCAGGGGAGGAGAGAGAATCTCACATCACATCATATTTTAAAAGCGGGGAAGAGAGAGAATCTCACACCACTTTATATTTTAAAAGCAAAGCAGGGGAGGAGAGGGAGTCTCACACCACATCATATTTTAAATTCAATAGGATACTTTTTCGGAGGCTTCATTTATCTGCACGCACTCATTTATAGCAAGACTCGGTCTCATTATTCAAAAAATTATAACATAATTTTAAATTAAAAAATTGTCATAATTATGAAAACTCTCGGTTACTATTAAGTAAATTATTTTACTTCAATAAATTTTGAAATCCCTAAAATATTAATAATAAAATAATATGTGTAACCATATTTTATATGTTTTACGGGATGATAAATCATTTTAAAATCTTTTTAAAAGTGATTGATTTTTAGCAAATGTGATTTTTTTATTTATTTTTTAAATGAGTTAGAATGGAGATAATTGTAAAAAAAAAAATTTTTTTTTGAATTTAGGTTTTTGAGAAGAGTTATAAGGTTAAATTATATCATAATTTATTTGTTAATGGGTTTAGTACCAATAAGTGTGGTTTATTGTTATGATAAGTTGAAGAACCAAGCATGGCTACAGGATAAACAAAGAGAGGAGGTTATCTAACGTCTATATTAGATTGGGTAACTAGATAGGATCAAGCGATATGGAAAGGGAAATATAATTATTTAATTAAATAATTAATTAATTAGTTTTTTCTCTTTTGTGATTAAATGTAAGTTGCTTGCATTCAACTAAATTGAGATTAAACTAAGAATTAACTAATAGACTTTTTTTTATTATTTGAATCTTCAAAGACTAGAAAAAACTATGAAATAATAAATGCTAATAATGTAATTACCCTTAATTAGTTAGTTAGTTATTTGACTTAATTCTTAGTTTCATATATAATATATATATATTAATTAGTAGCAATTTCTATTAGAATATAAAAAAGTCAATGGAAAAAATATAACTATTTTCAATTAGTTAGTTAATTCGATTTATAATTTTATTTATTTATATTTATTTTGCTCAAGGTATAACGAAATTAATTGGGTTATCTATTATAAATCTTTTATCTATTTTCAGGTATAACATTTTTTTATTCATTTGTATGATATGCTAAAAAAATAGAACCCAATTAAAAACAACTAAAAGTAAGAAAAAAAATTAAGATTAAAATGAATAAATAAATTACTGGATAAAAACCAAAAAGAAGAAAGGGAAAAATGGAAAAACAATACAGAGGACGAGGGGGAAAGGACAACACAAGGGTTGGGGGGGCAAGGGAGAGTGGACTAGGAAGAAAGGGCAGGGATTCAACAAGTGTCCAGTCATCATCTTTATTGAGATTGCTCGGCCTTTTTTTATTTTTTTTATAAGTATCCAGTCATCATCCCTATTGAGATTGCTTGGCCCCTTTTTTTTTATAGGTTTGGATATCTAGTTTTATAAGTTATAAATACTTAAATATTTGTATTTATTGTTAATAGTTTATATTTATTTAAATGATGGTTAGAATTAATATGTATATTGTTGAAATATGGCAACAAGAATATTCTAATTTAATTTGTCATTGAATTAAATTGCGAATTAAAAGTGAATTTAGTCTTAACAGCTATTTGGAAATAATTAATTTATTTATTTTAAATTAATTAGTTGGAGAAATTCAAGTTATAAGCCTTTCTGCAAGAGTTATCCCTTAAATCAAGGAGATAAGATTGAGTTATATTTGAGTTGTAAAATCCAATTAAATTAGTTCCAAGCTGTTTGAGGAACTAATAGTGAGTTATCAGTCAGTTGATGCATTAATGCACTCAACTAGTGCTACTCCAGGTAACTCAAGATTCCCTCACTAGAAACTCATGCATGTTTATTCTGAGAAAGAGCCAGTTGAGATTAATGTTCAAGGACAGTGCACTATCAGTTGCATGTGTTTTCTCATGGAGAAAACTCATGCATGCAGTCAAGGATTCATCCTTGAGGATTGCACAGTTTTAAAGGCTTGTTTTTCCACTTGGTAATAGGCTAATCATCCACAAGGAACAGTGCAAGGAAATAGGAGATTGGAGGGCAGAGAGGAAGGCTGGAGAGAAGCCAAGATTGCCTGTGAGCATCTGTGAGGATTGTACTAAGCGCTTGCTAGCTATGAGAGCTAAGGCTTTGTATAATTCCTATGTATCTCCACCATGTATGATAATACAATAGTGTGGGGTTTTTATCTAAGACTTTCCCCAAAGTGTTTTCATGTGTATTGTGCCATTGATTCTTCTTCTTCTAATTATATTTTTCAGCTCGATCTTTAAGCTTCCGCAAATTGATAGTAGAAGTACGTTATCGTATTCTGCTTTGATTGATATTGCATTATCGGGTTAACCTATCACAGATTTTCTACATATATGCTATATTATTATTTTTGAATTGATGAATTTATATGTGTGAATGATATGGGGAACATGTTGGTATTTTTTCAATATAAGTTTAATTTATTTATGTGACATGTTTGAGCTTATAATGAGTGTATTTTTCTAATGCTTCCAAATCAAGTGTCAAATTATCTTAAGTCAATAAATAAATATGACAACAAAATAGCAAAATAAAGAGAGTTAAATTAGAGGTTGCTCTTTGAGATTAATAGAGATCTACTTCACTTGAAGACTCATTACTGTATCACTTGTTTTAAGTGAGTTCCTTCATCTATATCAAATATTACCATGTCATGTGAGAGGATAATAGTGAAGAATTCGATTGGTGGGCTAAATTTCGTCAACTCTAAAGAAGGGGGAACTTATGGTTAATGGCACACTTAATCAACAAACCATCACTAATTATTGATGAGTACAAAATCACATTTAGTGTTATTAATCCAGCGCACAACATGCAACCTTGGTCACATAATGAGTCACATGGTTCATAACACAAGTCATTTAACTAAGTATTTGAATAGTTATGAGAAGGGACATGAATCATGCAACACCCTCATCGCACGTCTACCCAAGTAACCGACCAACTAGGGTAAACATGTGACGAGAAGTTACTATGATATGATTTGAATCCCTATGTGTCAGTTAAGGAAGTGGAAACAGCAAAACACATCAGACAGATCTTCCCAATCAGCAACAGAACTCCCAGGAGCCATCCCAACCACTCAAGTAACCAGCCCCTAAGACCAACCGAAGCTTTAGTGCATCAAACCCCTCAACGTTCCCTTGAAATGGACCAAGGTGCGTCTAGGAGGCTCTAGAAGCTCCCACAGCAAGGGCAAGGGAGCTTCCAGGGAATTTTTTCCTCAGCGTTGTGCCTGTGACTCCAAGATTTGTGCCACTTTTCAAGCCCATAATCCAGGTCACTGCCCAAAAACCCTTGTAGCTTTTAGAATCCATAATTTACATGACAACAAGACTTGCAAACCAAAGACTAGCTTCATGACTAGGCATGACGATCCCCAACTGAGACTGACATTCTATTAAACACTTGGAATCAATGCAATCTACAGGACATGAATACAAAATAGAGCATAAATGACTAATCACTCATATGAGACTTGACAAGAAGGATCACCACCGTCTTCCCTTAACTGTTTTGACATCAATTAGGTCTTGCATCCATTACCCTTTCAGTTACAAGTAAATACATGAAATAACCATGACTATAATTAGTCATATAACCATGCTTATAACCAACAGTAAACCATGTAAATAACAATGAGATAACAACCATTAAGGCCACATAATAACAAGTACAAGAGCAAGAGAACTTAGCTTTTATTAAACATAGGCAAGAGCCAACCAGGTTCGGGACTTCCACGTACCACTTGACCGTAGACATGGTTGAACCAATCCAAAAACAACCAAGGGAATCCAGAGGTTAAACCACCTCCACTCTCACCAAACCATGATCTCACCAAAACCGACATCAAGATCATAAAACCAAACCAAACTTGGAATGCCTCCAGACTCCATCATTATCCTTAAGGAATATTTTATCTCCTTGTATCTCAGGGTTTACCGCACTCCACACCGAATCACTAGGCCCTAAACCGAGACCACCCTTAGGCTTACCGTGTTTCTTGCCAAAATCGGTCAAGGGATTCCTAGGCCTTTGGGAATTTGCCTGAGACCACCTCTACCCTATATTCTGAAACCATCCGGCAATTCCAAAGCTCAAAATTGAGAAACAATCCCATCACACCATTATTATCTCAAAAAAGGTAAGGCAAGGCTGAAAACCACTACTATAACCCGACAAGACCATGTCGTCGACAATCAGAGAACCAAATACGAACATGCAAAGCCATGCATGTTAAAACCATCTAGGAAATCACACATGCAATATTTTACCTGCAAGTATTTTTGGTGAAGTTGCTTGATCCTGCTCTTCCTTACTTGCTCTTTGCTTTCCTTTCTTTTCCTTGTCCTTCATTTGCTTATTTTTCCCTTCCTTGCTCCAGAGCTAGAATGCTCCAAGAAAACTCTGTCCAAGAGTGTGAAAGAGAGAGAGAGAATAATGAGAGAGCTCCAAAGTTGAACTGACAAAAGGTTACATTGACCAAGCCTATCCACTAATCCTCATAAGCCTTTTTATCAATGAGGCCTCTATTTCTTTCGTTTTCCTCCTCACATGCAACATGTGACCTTTCACTTTCCTTTTCTCCTAATTTCCATTATTTTCATAGTTAAATGTGCCAAAAATGTCATTTTGTCTTTCTAAAATCTTTGTCATTGCCTTTGCCAATTTCCTTAGCCATAATAACTTAAATGAACACCCACTAGGATGTTTTGCCCACCATTAAGCTTGGAATATGTGTCCCATGACCTTGGTTTTATTTTTGCCTTTGTTAACTTTTATATGGAATTTTGACCAGGGTTGTTACAAATCTCTCCATCATGTGCAATAGACCTTGAATTCACATGCTTATGTCTAGTGGTTTTTTATTTCTTTGACTCACAATGCGATAATGGCGTTGATGTTTGATAGGCTCAAGGGGCATGACAAGCCTTATCACCAAGTAGGAAATTTCAACAATTTCTTATTGCTTTTTGGGCTTTTGTTGGTTATTTGGAAGTTTGCAATTGAGCAACCCTTTGTGGTCTATTAGCACACAGGGATCTTAGCAGCTTCAAGATGGAATTAATTTTAACTTTAGAATTCTCCCAATCTATGCCTCTCGAAAATCTTCAACCTTTTACTTTGAATATAGGGAAGTGTTCCCAGTTTTCAAAACCTAAACATGGGAATAGTCTCAAGACTCAAGAAAAATGGTGTGGGAGAGGGATTATAGGCAACATTGAGCAATTTTTACCAAAAAAAGTTCTGGGTTAGAGTGGTTGCCTAATGGATTCTTGAGAACTCCAAGAAACTGACAAATAGAGAAAACGTCAAATTACAATCCAAATAGCATAAATTTGTTTCATCATTAACTTTATGAATTTGTTAAAGCATTCAATAATTGTTATTGATTACTTTTTGCATAAGAGGTGGGTACTAAGCACCAATGTAGCATATTACACTTGTTACATATAGTTTTCACACCTTTTTGGTAGAAAGAAAACTTCTAAATTTTCAGCAATGCTATAACCAAAATCATAAAAGACATACATTTTAAAAATTCTCTTTAAACTAATGTCTCTCTACTAGTTTTAAAGTAGTAGCAATCATTATTTAAAAAAAAATAGTGATCCATGCCTCTTATAGGAGGAGAAGTTGAACTATAGTTAGCCAACAGAGGAATTCGTGAAAACACTAATGAGCTTCACATAAACTATGTTGATTTGGAAGATACAACCTCAAAATAGATTGTCTCAAAATCACCCAAGAGAACATTGCACCCTTGAATGGGGTGATGGGGAAAAGTGTCATGAGGCCTTTTTTGTTTTAGGTGGATCTAACACATACGACATATTAATGCATTAGCATAGATGATAAAATGTATTATATTCACATGCTCTCACAAGGATTCACCCAAACAAGACAAGGCCATGACATGATGAAGTTGGTTCAAGGATGGATGTGGATGGTATCATGGAAACCCATCACTTTGAACCATGGTCACCATATTATTGCCTTACTTATTTCTGCGATGGTTGTAAATGACTTTGTTGCTACTCCAATTATCATGCATCTTTATAGTCAAATTACATTAAGCAAGTATGTTGGGAGTGGAAAAGTTAAAAGGGAAAGTTTTTATTAAAAGAGTTAAGGGATATTATCCTGCAAGGATAAATTATCTCACTACAATGCTAATTTTTGAGACAAAGGGTCTTTGTAACCACCTCCTCCCAAATTTACCTGCTTTTATAAGCTCCCTTGGATAAACATGAGATGAGTGCTATTATGACATGACCCAACATCCAAGTTCCAGTGATGGAATTGGGGCCTACAAATTGAACATTTACTAACATTCCAGAGGGTCTACAGATCACCCAGGAGCTAGATAACCACCCCAGGTGATCAATCCCTGAGCTAAAACCCCTTTTCACTATCTAAATCCATAACCACACCCTTGACTCTCCCTGCATGCAGTTATGAGGATATAACCACACTCATAAGGATCCCTCTCCATGACCGATCAAAGGATGTCTTTTGTACCTAGGGGATCGATCCAGATTCAGTAAGGCTTCACCGGATGTCAGACGATGCTTTAGGGCCCATTACATTTTATGGCAAGCATCTATTGTAGTTGGGGGAATCCCAGGAGTTGTTGATTCTAAATGGTCTCCCCTGTTTCCCAGACTCTCGCTTTTTCACATGCCGACCATATGGCGGGGGGGCGAGGGTAGTTGATTATGTACTCACTAGCCATAACTTGCTCCCTTTTATTCGCCATTTCTTAGTCCCCCCCATCCCCCTTGGTGATCATGCATTTCTTTCCTTCTCTCTCTGGTTTGACCCTCCCCTTCCACCCCATCCCTCCCCTCAGGGCTCACCTCGAACTACCTTCTGATTTGACAAAGGAGACCTTGACATCTTCTCCTCTACCCTACACAAGATGCTCCCATCAAAGACCCAATGCTCCTTGCTTGATTCTGCTTCCATTAAATACACCTATGTTTCAGCTGCCATTTGGGAAGCAACACTCAAATCCCCCCACCCCCCCCACTCCACTCATTCCACTTCCATCTCCCCTAAAGTTGGATCTTGCCCCATGAACAAATGGTACGATGAAGGATGCAAGATTCTACATTGAGAACTTCGATATGATTTCACCCTCTCTCAACCCTTCTACTCCGACCTTAAAGCTTATTATCGTCGTCTCCTTCGTCACAATAAACAACTCTTTGTTTCCCATAGAAGACAAGAACTTTCTACTCTCCTTGCCCACTCCCCTAAATGATTATGGCGTACCATCCTTCCCCGACACTCCCCTCTTCCACCTAACCTCGACCCTACATCCATGTTTTCTCACACTTCCAACCTTTATGATATTCCCGGGCAGGCCCAAATTCATGTTACCTCCCCACCCTCTTCCTGTTATCCATTCTCAAACAGAGATATTAGAGAGGCCATTTGGGTGATGAACAACATCAAAGCAGCTGATGAGGAAGGCTACCAAGTAGAGTTCTTTAAGTACGGTTTTCGTGCTTTGGTTAGCTACTTGGTTAATCTCTTCAACCATGTAGTTTGTGAAGGTTTTCTATCGACATGGTCACACCACATCATCCATCCGATCCACAAATCAGGTTCCAACTCAAATCCCAATAACTACAGAATGATCATGGTGGGTCACACATTCTCGAAGTTGTATGCTACTATTCTACATAGGAATCTCTCTAGTGACCTTGAGCAGAGACAACTTAGAGCTAGGGGATATGCAGGTTTTCGACCGGCTCATCAGGCCATTGACCACATCTTCACCCTTCGCACCGTGATTGAGGAGGCACGACATCGCTCTTTGAAAGTCTACTGTTGTTTCATAGATTTTCGGAAAGCTTTTGACTCTGTTCTGAGGTAGGCCTTGCTCCAGATACTCAGAGATATTGGCATCTCTGTAACCCTATTGACCGCTATTATGCTCCTATATGAGTCTGTTCTTGGTCGTCTTCATGCAACCCATGGGATGTCTGATTTCATTCAAAGCACTATTGGGGTTAAACAAGGTTGTCCATTGTCCCCTACCCTGTTTGGGATATATATTGATGAGTTGGAAGCATTTCTACACGAGCATATCCAAGACACTGATGGTTGCCTTCTTCACCAGGTTTTGATATCTATTCTACTCTTTGTTGACGACGTGGTCCTCCTCTCCTCATCCCCAGAAGGGTTACAGAGGTAGCTGGATGCCTTAGCTCTGTTTTGTGATCATCGACAGTTGACAATCAACCTGGGTAAAACCAAGGTTATGATCTTCAATGGGGTGAAGAAAACCTCAGACCTTCACTTTATATTCAGAGGGGAGGAGATTAAGATCACCAGCATGTATACTTACTTAGGGGGTGCAATTCTCAGCTCCTCACTACAGTTTGCGACTAATGCTATATACTCAGATCAATAAAGGATATGGATCCTTAACCCTTCTCGAGATACAGTGCTTTCCACATCACTTCCAGGACATCTTGTCCAAGATGAGCCTCATGGACACCTTGATTCGTCCCACTGTTCTACATGGCTCAGAGATTTGGGGGTCGTCTTTATTGGAGTCAGACTAACCTTCAGCTGAGAGAGTCTAGATTCTTCTTCTCCGCCACATCATTAGGTGCAAATTGACAGTGCCACAACACATCATGCTTGTAGAGTTTGGAGCTCAAACCTTTCGGCTTGAGACGGTCTTCAGATTGGTTTCATTCTTTTATCGTGTCCAAGGCTTGGCATACTCGATAAAGAGTAGGGACCGATATCCTTACTTAGCATATTGCTCTTCTGAGACTATTGCCCGTTCTACTCCCTCAAGCCGAACAAGATGTTGGTTTACAAGAGTTTCAAACCTCTTAGTGTCAGTGGGAATTCAGTTGGATCCTCTCCCTCCTTTCCGATATTCCTTAGATGCTCCTAGTCACCTTTTACCTACTAGACAGGAGCTAAACAAGATCATTAGGGGGGACATCTATAGGTAGTTCGTCCAAGTCACTTGGGTCAATCATCCAAGAGGGTTGCGCCCAAAGATGGCCTTCTACGCTGATCACTTCTTGGAGTTGAGAGACAGGCTCATTGTTCGACCCCAGTATATGTTTCACCACTGGATGCATGCTCTTCACATTCCTCTAGGCCAGTTCAGAGTAGGTTCTCGTAGACTTCGGGTAGAGATGGACCACCAGGTGGATAGACTAGACAGACTCTGCCAGGTATGTCATTTATAGGAAGTGGAGACCGAGGTGCACTTCATTCTTGGATGCCCTGTCTACTATGAGATCAAAGGAAGGTTTCATTGCTTGTTCAGAGATTCTCGGACCCTCGCCGACTTTTTTTCAGGTATACCAATCAGAGACGTTTAGCATTATATATGCAGGAGGCTCTTAGGTTCCGAGCACATATCCTTCAACCTCCCATTAGACTAGACCCTACACAGAGGATCATGACATTTTTCAGGGTACTACCTTCAGACAGGGGCACCGAGAGATCGAATGATACCAGTACGTATCTAGACTCTAGATCAGTGAGGATCCGTGGGGTCTCACCCTGTCATACGAGACCTCAACAACAATTCCGTCTTAGATCCGTTCCTGGGAGATGGACTAGGTCCTCCAACATTCAACAACGTGCGAACCCCCCAAGAAATGATTTAGTGGACAGCCTGCACTTGCTATCGACTCTTCATCGGGCTGACAAACTTTGTTGAGTTTCTTCAGTGTTATTCATTCAACCTCAGATGTTAGGAGAGATGGGTCTGATCCTCAGACCTATTAGCTCCTGGATCTTCTCTGCTAGGGCCAGATGTTGATTTACTTCATGCATTGTATCTTCTATAAGAGATCATTTGGTTCTCCCGCTTTGTATATACATCAGCGTACTCAATGATCCTTTTGACCTACTTTGTAATCATTAATTAGACACATATATACTTATTTTTATTAAGAAGAGCTTCAGCATAAATCACATGTAAAAAACCTTTGTCGATGCGTTTTGAAGCAACTAGTGTGGTTCATCGTCAGGACAAGTTGAGGAGTCAGATCATGGCTGCCAATTATATAGGGAGAATAGATCATCAAACGACTAAGTTGACTAGGTTGACCATCAACGACTATCTAAAATGGCTAGATTAAAAATAAAAATAAATATTAATAAGTCAAAGGTAATATATTAGTTATTCTATTTTATCATATTAATATATTTTTCTTGGGTTAATAAATTACTTAATTTAACTCATTTATAATTTATTTAATCATATAACCACTTGGGATAAATAAAATGAGGTTTTTATATAATAGAATGTTAAATTATTTTGTTTCATTTATATACTAAATTACATGATTCAATTGTATCATGAGTAAAGCTAGTTTATTTATTTATTTATTTTTTAATGATTTAATGGAATAAAATTATTTATGAGTATTAGTTAAAATTGATTTATATTCTTATTTTTATTTGGCTTAAATGATAAAAGTAAAAACTTAGTAACCAATAAGAATAATAATATTAATAAAATTTTTGATAGGGAAATAGTAATAAAACTATCATTTGCACTTAATGTTGCAAAGGAAACGCCGTAAGGCATAGGGTGTGAAGGAATATTGAAATGTATTGTCTCCTATGTTGTTTAGGGTTGGCGGTGAATGTATTAAATATTCATTGATGGAATTTCCTTTTTCAAGTGCAAAGTAATATTTGTATAGAAAAATAGGTGGAAAATAGAATGGCCCTTGAATTCTTCAAGTAGTGTATGGAAGACTTTTTTTTAGAAAATGTTAGATCTCTTCCATGTGTGGTGTCATGAGAAACATGGATGATGGAAACCATCTTCTAACCTTTTCACTATACAATTTAAAACCAAATAACATAAAATTGTGATTTTTCACTATTTAAAATAAAATTTTCATGCATAAATAAATTCAGCACCAAAACACCCAATTTTATCAAAATAAAAAAATCATTTCATTTTCATTAAATAAGACATTCATCCATTTCCTTTCCATTTAACACCCAAAAATTTCCTTTCCATTTAGCACCCAAAAATCATTTCATTTTCATTAAATAAGACATTCATCCATTTCCTTTCCATTTTTTCCATTTTTCTCTAAGATGACTAAGACATTAAGCCTAAGTAAACTGCATTTTCCTTTACATTTTCCTCTGAAACTGAGGACCATTTTCCTCTCTAAGATGACTAAGAGATTAAGCCTAAATAAACTTCATTTTCCTTTCCATTTTCCTCTAAAATTGACTACCATTTTCCTCTAAAACCTACCAAGTAAGACATTAAGCCTAAATAAACTTCATTTTCTTTAAGACGTTCATTCATTCATTTTCATTAAGACTTATTAAAGACGTTCATTCATTTTCATCAAGACTTAAGTAAGACACTCAACCTAAATAGGCTTACATTTTTCTCCACTTTTCTCTAAATAAGACATTAAGCCTAAATAAACTTCATTCATTTTCATTAAGACAGAAGTTCATTCATTTTTCATTAATACTCAAAGTAAGACACTAAACCTAAAATAGACTTAACCAGATTTAACCATTAAACCCAACCATTAGACCCAACCAGATTTAACCATTAGACCCAGCACTATATCTCATTATTATTATTATCAACAAAATGGGCAGAGATATTAACCATTAACTCTTTAATGAGAATTAAAGAGTAGACTCACTCAAGGCAATATCACATCCTGATTATAAATAAACGATGGATTGTATCATGATATTATTACATCTTAATTAATTTATAGTATTTTTATTTTTAAATTTTCAAATGATGACTCGAAAATTTTTATTTGATGCTTGGTTAAATTTGGAGATAGAAATTTATTGTAAAACAGTTAGCCCATGTTAAAAACTAGCTTACAATATGTTACAATATACAACATGTTAGACACCTAACTATTCTAATGTCATCTAAACAAAAATAAAGATCAGTGATCTGCTCCATCGATTTAGAGAATAAGAAGTTTCATTTTTTGAAATGGATATTACAATACAAAATACAGCTACACGCGCGTAGGTAAACGCCAAACTACCAAACTAAAAATCAAAGAAAATCTTACAAAAGTTAACCCTCCCGAAATCTCTCACAAAATTCGTTTGCGTCTGGAGTCAAAGACTTACTCTACCTCCTCCATCTTGCTCTCCTCCTGGATGGAGACTTGATTATGAGGCAATACCGAGGAACACAGCTACGCCTGTGAGGTTAACCACTCATGCTTATTGGAACCTTGCAGGGCATAACAACAGTAGGGATATACTGGACAATTCTGTCAAAATATGGGCTTCACATTATATTCCCACAGATGATCATCTGATTCCAACAGGCCAGATATTGCCTATGGAGGGAACTCCGTTGGACTTCAGGAAAGAGACGATTGTTGGCACCAGAAGTAATAAAGTGAAGAGTAGGCATAAAGTGCGGAAATCCATTATCCATGTGGTGTGTATTATTCAACAAGGTGGATCTCTCTAAATTTGTTGCAAATATTTATGTTGTTGCATTGCTATTTATTTAGAGTCTACTACTACCTCCTTTTCTAGGAATATTAAATTTCTTATCGCCCCATGATGACAATCCCTCTAATCACTGGCATCACAATTTTTTCCACTTTAGTGGGTTTACCTTCAACCTAAAGAAACATGAATTTGAGCCACTCAATTAAAAAAAAATTGCTAAATATCCATACTGATGCACTGAACAAGGCTACAACTGATGCACTTAAAAATAAATATTAATAAGTCAAAGGTAATATATTAGTTATTCTATTTTATCATATTAATATATTTTTCTTGGGTTAATAAATTACTTAATTTAACTTATTTATAATTTATTTAATCATATAACCACTTGGGATAAATAAAATGAGGTTTTTATATAATAGAATGTTAAATTATTTTGTTTCATTTATATACTAAATTACATGATTCAATTGTATCATGAGTAAAGCTAGTTTATTTATTTATTTATTTTTTAATGATTTAATGGAATAAAATTATTTATGAGTATTAGTTAAAATTGATTTATATTCTTATTTTTATTTGGCTTAAATGATAAAAGTAAAAACTTAGTAACCAATAAGAATAATAATATTAATAAAATTTTTGATAGGGAAATAGTAATAAAATTAAAACGAGGATCAAAGAAAGATACTCAATCAACAATATATATAATTATCTTTATCTTAATTCATGCTTCTTTCATCTACCATACTTCAGAAGTAAATATAACTTATTTATAAAATGTTATAGGTTTCTTCTACTCCTATGCTTCTTTCATTTAGAATAATTTAACACTAGGCAATGTACGGTGTGCCTTAGAGCATTAAGGATAATTCTCGTGTATTGGCCCAAATGCAAGGATAAGGTTTCTTTGTCAGGTTGGCACAGTCGACCAATTAAAGCACTTTTTATAAGATTTTTAAATTGCATTTTCTTTTAATTACCGTTCTTTTCTAGTTGCAGAGCAACATATGGGTTTAGCTACAAGACGCTGTGAGCAGCGCATTCTGTAAGTTTCATGCCTATTTTCTATATTATGTAAGTTTCATGCCTATTTTCTATATTATGTAAGGAGATTGACTCGAATAAAATTGATACAGCGGCCAGGCGCCATCTTGAGAGGGCAGGACGAGAGCAACTATAAAATGAAAGTAACCTCTGCGTGGATCTACCATACTCCCCTCGGCAAACCCTGGAATATATAATTCTTTAACTGCACAAGTCAGCATTTTATTTTTATTCGTGCGGGCAAAAAAGGAAATGCGGAGAGTATTAGTTCTATGATCCATGGAAATCCAAGGAGCTTTAATTATTCTAATCGAAATAATTATCTATAGGGTTAAGAAATGGCGCAGTCCCTGGTAGGCAAAATGCTGGATTGCGGTTTAATGATTTCGTGTTTACATGGATTCAGAGCTTCGATTCTCTGTGCGAAAAGCTTTAAAAACGCTAGTCCGCTAAAGAATGTAATTCGTCTGCCAAAGAAGCAATGCCGGTGCTTTGCCGTTCCCGTCCATTTGCGGAGAAGATCTATTTTGGCAGTTAATTCATCTTCTTCTGGCTCTGAATTTGAGATAATCTCCACCAGAGGTATCTATTGTATTTTCCACCGCCAAATTTTACAACAAACCTTTACAATACTTTTGCTGAATTGTTAAATCTTTGTAATTCTTTTGCTAAATCTCTAAATATCTAAGACGCTGTTGCTGAATCTTGGCTGCTGTTACTGTAATTTAAAAGGATTTGTTGTGTGAATCAGTGAAAAACTGGCCTCCTTTGGTTTGTTGTTTAGCTTCTTCCATTTTGCTATCGCATTGGTTTTGCGGACTTTAAAGTTTAATGTAAATATCTAAGACGCTGTTGCTGAATCTTGGCTGCTGTTACTGTAATTTAAAAGGATTTGTTGTGTGAATCAGTGAAAAACTGGTCTCCTTTGGTTTGTTGTTTAGCTTCTTCCATTTTGCTATCGCATTGGTTTTGCGGACTTTAAAGTTTAATGTACCACTGTTTAATTTGATTTCCTAATTTATAGGACGCATTAGTTTTTTGTTTTGCTTTCTATTTTTTAATTTGTCTATCTCAAAACGGAGGCATCAACTTTCCAGGAAAGTTTATCCGATCTTATGATCCGACTCTGTTATACTGTTGAGTGATGGAGGATGTCCGTCACTTGCGTGCAATTTCCGTCTCAATTTTGATTTTATTTTACGGCAATTGCTCCTTACATGCGCAGCCTTTGCATATTTCGGCAGAGTTTTCAGATGGAAGCATTATGTTTCACTTTGGCATCCCGGAACGAATCGCGGAGACGGAACAGCTTTGTTCGAATCGGCAACCGTCGTCCGCATTAGCAGAAGTTGACATGCCAACGGATGCGAGCGCAATTAACGGCAATTTGGTCATGGATTCAGGATCGGGGGTTTTCAAGGATCCTTGCGAGTCAAAGGCGAGTAAAACTGAGGATACAAATTTAGTTTCTGTTGATAAAAATAAAATGTTGTCGGAGAAAGAGGAGGGTACTGGCGGCTTTAGTACTACAAAGAAAATGAAAATGTCGGAGGAAGACATAGGCAGGGTCACAACAATTGTAGTAAAAAATTCCGGTGATGAAACGGGCAAGCGTAAGGAATTTTGTGAACTTAATGAGAAGTTAAGGGAGGATAGGGTTAGTGTCGCTGGTACGAGGTCAGAGGAAAAGAACCGAGTTTCTGGTGAAATTGGAAGTGGAGCTGTTAGTAACACTGACACAAATTTACGGGGTGAAATCTCTGAATCTCTATCGACAGATGGGATAAACTCAGATGAGAGTGGTGGATCTATCAGCAATGCAAAAGGGACCCTGACAGTTGACACGATGCTTGAACCCGCGGACAAATTTGGAGAAAAATTGGTTGGACCTGATGCCAATACAGAGATAAAGTTGGATGACGCAGTGCTCGAGAGCATTGAGAAATTCGGAGAGCAGTCTGGTGCTGAGAACGGTCCAAAGGAAGATTCTGAACAGGTTAGCATAACTCTATTTTTTTGCCTTATTTATTCGCCTAGCATGCCTAAGGATAGTTTGCACTGTGGAATGTTGACAAAGAATGAGCTTCTAGAATACTAATTTTTAGTATGTGTAAAATTTCTGGTGAACCTTTATAATTTTCAACATATTTTTATAATTCTCAACCTATCATTAGTAGCATTGTAAATATCTGACAATTTTTTGTATTTTGATTTTATTTTGATTATTAATTTTTAAAGGTTTAAAATTTTAAGGCCTTCATAGCAAAAATGTGGCCAATGTTTTCAAATAACATTATATTATGTTACAGAAATTTCATTTTCAATTTACATTTTTTTTTCAGAAAATTATTGAAAAACTAACCCAAGGGCCAATATTAGCCTAAAATTTAGGAATATGTGTTGTTCTTTCCATTTTTTTGGGCAATGGAGTTGCACATCATAAACGTTATTTAAGTGGTTTTCAAAGGGCAAATTATAGAAAACTTAGTACACCAATTCTGAATCACCTTGTCTAATCTTTTAAAGGGTTTTGCTTTTGAATTACGGCAAGTTCTGTACAGACTGTAGATAAATCGTTGGAATTAGCTATCACTATAGCACAAATGATTATGGTATAAGCAAATCCACATGGAGTTTTCAAAGAAGGCAAACCTTTGAAAACTTACTGTGCAAATTGTGCATCACCTTGTCTAATCTATGACAGGGTTTTGCTTTGTGAAATTGTGAAATTATGGCAATTTCTGTGCAGACTATAGAGAAATTGTCCGAATGAAGTGTCGCAATAGCACAAAAGGAGTGAAGCGTCGCTATAGCACAAAAAGAATGTGTAGGCAAATTCACATTAGCACACACTACTAGTGGCAAATTTTATCACTGTTGAAAATGATTTGTGCAAATTCCCTTCACTAAAAGAGCATAATCATGATTCAAAGAAAGAGAGCAATTGGCTTGATATGACACTATTATTTTCTTCTAACTTGCAGTTGTAGTCACCTTGAAATGGTAGACACCATATTTCTGCAGTTGCAATAGCGGGTACTTCAAAGTTCAAAGGAGCTAGTCAACTGACAGCCGATGACCCCACCCATGCATGCATACCATGATCTATCTGTTGGAATCTCCAACCATACACTGTAGACACGCCGAGTTAGAATTTTGAAATCCCATTTGGCAAATCCATGGAGAAATGAACGATCTAGATATTGGTTTTCTAACATTCTTGTAGATCTAAGACAGTATAAACTACAAGACATATCCACACATAAGGATCTTTAGGTATAGAGTTATATGATGCTTTCAGTTCATCATTTGGATATAATTCATTATCCATATTGTATATACTATATTCTATGTGCTATATATACTGAAAATAATATTATTGCCTTTCCATCCACCTTTATAAAGATACTTCATGTGTATATATCGTTATGGGCTGCACTGGTCAGTCATTTGGGTTTATACAACATGATTCTAGCAAGTTCACATAACACAAAGGCTAGCCAAAGAACAGATAAACAACCTCAAATATGTAACAACTTATATTAGGTATTATATTGTGTCAATTAAGTATTATATCTTGAAAGGTTCCTGTTGCCGCAAAATCTAGCAGGCCTAGTGCAAAGCCTCACTAGGCAGAATCGGACCTTGGGGCGACAAGAAAAAGGGTTGCCACTGTCACCTCAGCAACCTTTCTTCTGCTCTTTAGTGGTATTTGACCACAAGGGGGGCTTCCCTAAACTCGCATAAGGGATATCAATGACTATGGTTCAAGGTGATAGATATGAGGTCTACCGTCTATGTGATGGGATAAACTAGTGGTGGCACCTAGAAGGCCTAGATGTTCTATGCCAAATTTCAGGTGCTTTATTCCTAGATCAATTTGATGGCTGTTATAAGTTAAGGTTTTGCCGGTTTTCAACAAAAGGGAACACAATGTCATATAATAGCCTTAAGAAAAGGCCTTTCAATGAGTAACAAAGGAGGCAAGGCCTTGAAATAGAGAACAAGGCTTAGCAGTTTTCAATGGAGTTCTATGGCTGAAAACATGCATAATCAACAAACAAAGGATGACGGCAGCCATAAAAAGAGGTGTAAACATGCAATAATGCTAGATTTTGCAATTATAAATTTATATATTGATTAATGCATTTCCTAATTTTAGAACCATAATAGTAAAAATCAATCATAAATTTATTTTTTAGCATTTTTCCACAGAAAACCCTAGCCCTAACCCTAGGTATCTAGGAGAAAGAAGAAGAAATTTAATTAAGTATATGGATGATCATCACAATTATGATTAGTGCCCTGCCCTAAATGGACTAAATGGTATCTTCTAGAGAAAAATTCAATGAGAATGGTTTTGGAGTAAGGGGGGATGACTAGGGCATCCACTTTCAAAATCCTAGCAATTTTCCTTGTGAGGGAAAAGTTTAAATTTAAGGAATACACACTCGGAGTTTCCTAAGAGGTTTCGAAGAGAACAATTTTGCATGCTATAAAGGAGCAAGATTTCAACATAGATTTAGCATGTAATCGTGGCACAGAAATAGAAACCCTACTACACATACAATATGCAAAATATAGAAAATAGGCATAAAACTTACATAATTCTCCAATGAAACTCTTCATTCAATTACAAGGAAAACTCCCCCATGCAAAAATTCATATCCAAGAGAATTTACACCATAAAAAAATACATTTTGGTCTAAGTCAAAGAAAAGGACTAGTTCACGCTCTTTTGAAGAGAAGAGTGAATGAATGTATGATGATGAAAAGTGGAGTAAGGTCTCCTCTATTTATATGAGGAGTAACACCTTATTTCCACTAATTTTACAAGCAAAGCTCTAAAACAAATTTGTTTGAGTGTTCAACAAGTGTGAGGTTACAAGCGAACCTCATAGCTAAAAAAATAACAAAAATGCCAAAAATCCCACACGTGTGGGAAAATAAGCTCCTCTACTATGATGTCATCCTCCATAAGTGCTCAACATGCTACAAGCAAGTGACAAATGGATCATGAGTGCTCCATACTCCAAGTAAAAGCTCAAAGTATTCAAACCATGATGTCATCACCATTGTGCCTTGCATCACCCTTCTAAAGGAAAATGAGGTGATGTGCTACCATTATACTCAAGCGTTGGGTTCTATCAATGATGTGCAAAACCTCCCTTGCCATCTCAAGGATAACCATCATCATCTGGGCTTCGAAACAAGCAACACCCATCCATGGCTTACAAATGTTGTGGTGAAAAATTTTGGGGTACCTCTACTGAAAGAAGGGTAATAGGCCCTATCCATGGCTTCATACAAGTAAGCCCATTGTGGGCTTATCCCCATTAACCAAGCGAAGAACCTCTACTGAAGGTTCACTAACTATGCACACTTCGTGTACTCCTTCTTAGAAGGAATCAATGTACATTATTTTGGTGATGGCTCTCACACTTTGTCTTGTGCTAAATGCATAATCATGTTGCTTATCACTAACAAATTTCTACTTAAACTCAAATTGACATTGGAGCATAGATTGAAGAGAAATGGAGTTGCTAGAAGAGTGTGTGATTGAAGGATGGAACAACTCTTTGTTTCTCGTAAATCTCGTCATGAGGCTAAGAACAAATGCATGTTAATATATGAATTTTGTGATGCTCCTATCTTATTCATTGACTTCCTTGATGAGGGATATTTTTCCCACATACTCAAGCATCAAATTGATGCAGTGGGCAACACATGGAGTTTAGAGCACTGTGGGGTGCCTCTCCATTACACTTGCTAACAAACACATAATTAACTGCATTATCTATTATGATTTGGACAACATATTGCAAACTATCTTGTTGATCAACCCATCCATTGACTCATGCAACAATGCCACATTTTTAACATGTGCCAATGCATTAATGGATTTATGAAATAGTGTACCCCTAAGACCATGTACCAAGAAGTTAAGAAGTGTCCTACGCTTCCCATCTATCCAACCATCAAACATCATCTTGCATCTAGTGGCCTCCTGTGACTTCTTTAGGTCTTCAATTTAGTGTTGATTTCTTTGTTTTTTGCTTGAAGAATTGACCTTGGCAATTCCTCATAGGTAAGGCACTTATGCCCTAGGCCAACAATAGTGATAGCATCACACATTGGTTGGAAAAATGATTGGTCTTTGTTATGCTCAAAGGTATGTCGCTCTAGAAAAGACACCTCCCCACAATTGTGTTTGCTTCTTGCATCTTTTTTTCTAACCATTGACTCGATGGAAGGTCGTGCCCCAGACCTAATTCTTGGAACAAAGAAAATCGAGGTCCTAATGAAAGGGGAATCCACAAAGTCCCTCTCACTTCCTCAAGTCTTAGATTTGCTTGTGGTTCTTGAGGGTCTAGCTCCACTAGTGGCAAGTTCATCTTTGGTAGCAACTGTTACTTTCCTGTTTTTATCCTTTTCATGATAGCATTGTGGGAAGCATGCATAATATTTGGGGTTGACGCATCACAAATCCCAACATCATGCCTAAGGATTTTAGCTGTGTTATTAGCTAAAGAGGGCACTTATAATGTGGGCCAAAAATAGCAATGGCATCACACATTGGTTGGAAAAATGGTTGTTCTTTGGTATGCTCAAAGGTATGTTGCTCTAGAAAAGACACCTCCCCACAACCATGTTTGCTTCTTGCTTCTTTTTTTTTTTAAACCATTGATGGAATGGAAGGTTGTTTCCCATTCCCAATTCTTGGAACAAAGAAAATGGAGGTCCTAATGAAAGGTGAATTTGTGGAGTTCCTCTCATTGCATCAAGTCTTAGATTTGCTTGTGGTTCTTGAGGGTCTAGACACCCCACTGGTGGCAAGTTCAGCTTTGGCACCAACCGTCGCTTTCCTCTTTTTATCCTTTTCATAATAGCATTGTGGGAAGCATGCATACTATTTGGGGTTGATGCTTCACAAATCCCAACATCATGCCTAAGGATTTTAGCTAAGTGTTATTAGCTAGGTAGGGAACTTATACCCTGGGCTAACAATAACGATAAGATCACATTGGCTGGAAAAATGATTGGCCTTTGTTATGCTCAAAGGTATGTCACTCTAGAAGAGACACCTCCCCACAACCGTGTTTGCTTCTTGCTTCCTTTTTTTAACCATTGATCGAATGGAAAGTTGTGCCCCATCCTTGGTTCTTGGAACAAATAAAATTGAGGTCCTAATGAGAGGTGAATTTGCAAAGTCCCTCTCATTGACTTTAGTCTTAGATTTGCTTGTGGTTCTTGAGGGTCTAGCCACTCCACTAGTGGCAAGTTCAACTTTGGTAGTGTTAAATTTAGGTAACATGTTCTTTGCTTAGGATAGTTACTTTAGTGTTCCATCTTAGCCCATTCATCAGACCACTTAATTCCATTTGTAATCACATGAGTCATTATTTCATTAACAGTAACTCATGAAAGAACATAATTGATAGATGCAGAAGACAAGCCAAGACAAGAGAACACAAAGATATGGCTCAAGCCAGGGAAAAATCCCATGATGGGGAAAACCCTTGAAGAATTCTTCCTATTATTCTAATCAAATGTTCAACAGAGAGAGAGAGAGAGAGAGAGAGAGAGAGAGAGAGAGAGAGAGAGTACAATACTGAGTCAAGATCGACTTGCCAATACCACTGTCCAAATACCAAGGAGATAGCCCAATCAAGTTGCACTTCAGTCTTCTGCCTTAATGATGGTCAAAGCAACTGCGAAATTGACTTCAGAAAGGAACCCAATCCTGGATCAATAAATGTGGCCCTTTGCGCTGAATATAAAACACCAAAACAGTTTGAATCTAGGCAGAATTACAGTTCTGGTTAGGGCACATACCAACCCTAACTTATAGCAGCAAACCCATGAGAACATCCTCAAAATACTTTGCTCTTTCTTGCAGCAGGTGCGGTTTTGGCTAGGCTAACATTTAGGCTTCATATCCTTCATTTAACATATGTTCAACCCTGTAATCTTCATAGAGGAACTGCGGCCTGCAAGAGAAATAGATGCAGCCCTTAAACACATATTATTCAAGCCCAGACTTCCTCTAAACAACCTCGGCCTCCTACTTGAGGAACACGGCTCATGAAGAAGACTAAACAGATCACAATCTTGCCCTTGATACCTTTGCTAGAGATCTTCCTCTTTTGCGGCCCAATTCAGAGAGAATAAAGAGAAATGGATGTGTCTAATGAGAATGGAGGACATCTATATATATAACAATTTGTCCTTATGGAGGTGAAGTCGACCTTGACATTTTGGAGGCAAATCTGAATTTTAAATTTTCAATTATCCCGTCTTAATAAGGTCATGACTTGTAGAATTTCTCTTAGGTAAATAAATATTTTCCTTATCCAAATTTGGTGATCTTAAGGTTGATTTTGGACCTCTTGAAAAGAGGAATTCAATGCCACAATAATCTTCCTCAAAAGAGTAGACCAAAGTGGAATTTGGCCCTAGTTGCCAAATTTAACACTCCCTCTCAACTAGGGAGAATTCCACCTATCAAACCATCAACCACTGTCACTGATCATAAAGCCATCTTGTCACCAGGAACCATCATTGAATCCTGTCTCTGCTTTGCTATGCTCTTGCTGAACAGTGATGTAATAATGAGAAGAATTGATCGAGAGTGAGTTACAAGATCTTACCAATCTCCACTGACAAAAATCAGTCCAGAGATAAAACCTCAATCAGATTTGATCCCAGATCAAGTTGAAGAACACCATGCATCCTAGTCATAGGGAGTACGACAGTACCCACTGCATCAATTGGTAGTGCTATTGTCCCTAACAACTTTTCCCAATTCATTGGCCAGATGAGAGGTACTTCCCATGTGTCCCGGACTACATGGGTAGGATGATACTGAATCAATAGCACGGAAAGAATGTATCACATCCTGCTCACAACCACATGTAGGGAAAGGACGAACCACATCCTACAATTACACATTACAATGACACGTAGGGAAAGGACGAACCACATCCTACAATCACACATCACAATCACACGTAGGGAAAGGATGAACCACATCCTACATATGCAAATCACCACAAGGCACAGTCAATCATAGGAAGGATCCTACACGTGGGGAAAGGATGAACCACATCCTACCGACATGTCAACCAATAATCGTAGGGAATGAGCATCCTATATATGGGGAAAGGACGAACCACGTCCCATTGACATGTCAACATATGCCTATATGCATCTCTCACTGGGGTATCCATAGGAGAAGGTGAACCACTCATCCTGCTAATATGCCCTAGGAGAAGGTGAACCACTCATCCTATGCATATGTCATTAACAGTAGGGGAAGGTGAACCACTCACCATACACACATGTGTCTGCAATCATAGGGGAAGGTGAACCACTTACCCTACACCTAAGTTACCAGGATTCGGATACGGATACGGATACGGATACGAATTGGCTAGTTTTTTGAAAATCCAAGATCCGGATACGGCAAGGATACGTCGCGTACAAAAAAATAAAATATAATAATATTTTCAAAATTTTAAAAAACACTTTAGAGTTCAAAAATCAAATACTCCATTGAACCATCAAACACTTTTAGAACCGAAACCATTAGATATATTATGAATAGGAACACTGAAACACTGAAATGATGCATCATCCGTCATACAAAGTAACAAAAAGGATCATAATATCTTAAATGATAGTAGTAAATACATTTACAGATCATCAAATGGATCTATATCTTCTGCATATTGCAACTCTACATCATGAATAGATGATGGGGGTCCTGGAATGTAGGAAGTTGCATCAGTAGGCTGGACTGGTGGTGGAACAATATCCTCAAGTAGGTTGAGGTGAGTCATGGCATTCAGTGTCAGGTTCAAGTCAGAGATCTCAGGCTCCACATCCCACATCTTGCTCGGACCTTTTTTATACTCTGGTTCAACATGTGATAGAAGACGGAGGTTGGAATGAACATAAACAAGGTCCTCAGCCTTTGCCGCTCCCAACCTGTTTCGCTTCACTGAATGGATGAAGCCATATGTACTCCAATTCCTCTCAACTGATGAGGAACTAGCAACTTGTGATAACAACCTGGTGGCTAGAGTAGAGAGATGAATGCTATCCCCACCAGGGAAGCCCCACCAAGTAATAGGATCAAGATGTCCTCGATCATCCATAGCTACTGGATCTGAAAAGCTACCAGTAGACTGTACAAACCCTCCAAATTCTTGGCAGACTTCCATTGCAACTCCCATACCTCTATAAATTTTCTTCAAGGCTGTCTTGTATCCTTGTACCACTTCAGAATCTTTGTTTGGTGCTGTTCTACCAGGTAAAGACAAAATTTTAGAATGATAGTATTTAGGGTGCAATGCATATGCGAGAAGGTGTAATGGCGTGGTCATTTTGTTCCACCTTTCTGTAACTATTTCCTTTACTAAATAATAGAATGTTTCATAAGGGTCATTTTCACTTGCCCTGATATTTTCTCTTATCCTCTCCAACATACTGTCAATGTTTTCATAAACTTCACCCAAGCAAGGTGTATCTGTATCAAATGCCCTGATCAAGCTCAAGATTGGTTCAGTGAACCGTAGAAGATATTGAACCTTGTCCCACCATGCATCATCAAGAATGATGGACTTGATTTTTTGCCCTCTATCAGAAGTGGAAGTCCTCTATGATTCCCAAAGAGGGTCAATGACCATTGCTTGTAGTGCTTGTCTCACCTCCACAAGTCCCTTTATGACAAGAGTGTGGGAGGCAAAACGAGTTTCAGCAACCTACAATTTTCAAAAAGTCAAATCTCAAATAAGAAACCATATATAAATTTGTAATTAAAAATAAAAATTTCTAATACAAATAGTATTGATTAAAAAAAGTACCTTCAGTAGCTCCAACTTTGCAAAACCTCGATAAATGGCTTGGGACATTGAATGATTTGTTATGAACATTTGGATTTCCTTTGATGCTACATATATTTCATTAATCCATTCAATTTCACCAATCTTGGCAAGCATAAGGTTCAATGAATGTACTGCACATGGAGTCCAAAAGATGTGATCATATCGACCCTCCACAATCAAACCTGCAGCTTTACAAACCTGTGCATTGTCCGTAATGACTTGGACAACATTATGTGGCCCCACACTTTCTATTGCCTCAATAAGAATTGTGGATATGAAAGATGCATCTTTCTCTATTCCACTGCAATCAACAACCTTCAAAAACATTGCCCCTTGGGGGCATACTGCGACAACATTAATTAATGGACGGTTTCTTTGGTCTCTCCATCCATCAGAAATGATGGACACCCCTGTTTCTGCCCATGTATCCCGGATTGCCTGTAGCTGTCTATCCACGGATTGTCTCTCTGATGCCAACAAAGTAGTGCGGACCTTTTCATATCCAGGGCTTTTGTACCCTTTTGGCCCTTCATTAACTGCCTTAATCATTTGTTGCCAGTAAGGGGAACGCACCAAATTGAATGCTAGCCCATTTGCATAGATGCAACGAGCTACATGTTCATCAGCTATGTCTCTACCTTGATTATTGAAACACGCTTCAAGAGGGCCTAAAGTGGCCCTTTTATTAGATGTGGCAGCAGGCTTAGATGGCAATGGAGGCCTAGTTGTAGAGCTTTGCACAAGGTGTTTTCCCTTAGCAAGCTTCCTATCAACAGCTTCTTGCAAAGATGCATAGAATTTCATTTTTCCAGGACTCAAACCTTGGCCAGGTTTGCCATTTGCATTTTTTGGCCCAGTGCATACTTGCACCCCTGTGTTAGTTTGACCGGTGAGATGGGCCTTCACTCTAGTATATGAGCCATTTTTTATATCTTCGCATTCATTGCACTTCCACTTAAATGAACCACCTCCGAGATTTTTTCCAATAATTTCCACATACTGCCATAGAGGAGATTTTGGGTCTGTTTTGATGATTTCCCCTTCACTATGCTCATGTTGTGAATCTTGTGATGGTTCCATTATGACTATTGGTTACTTGCAAGTTGCAACTGCATATAAAAGTCAAATTATAATATATTTTTTTAAATCAAATTATCAATAAACAATTAAAAATTAAACAATACATTAAAAAAAATTAAATTTAAATTTAAGTAGCATTGCATGATTGCACCCTAAATAGTAAAATGTCAAATATAAATTTAATTTATTATAATTTATAATATTTACAATATTTACTTTGTAGCATTTTCAATTATATTAAATCATTTGCCTACTTAATTTTAAGTATTTATTTAATTTTAATTGTATTTAATTTAAATTTTAATGTATTTTAAATTAAATTTTTAATGTATTTATGTATTTAAATAATTATGTATTTTAAATTTAAATTTTAATGTATTATGTATTTTAAATGTTAATTTTGTATTAAATTTAATACATTAAAATTAAATTTTAATACATTAAAATTACATTTAAATACATAATACATTTTAAATTAATTTAAAATACATAAAAATTAAATTTAAATACATATACATTAAAATTAAATTGAAAATACATTAAAATTAAATTTAAATCATTTAAAATTAAATTTAATACATTAAAAATTTTAAATATGCAAATATTAATATAAATTAAAAATTACTAAAAGTAAATAATAAATATTGTTAAAATATTATTAAATTATAATAAATTAAAATTTATATTTTGACATCCATAAAGTATATATTATAAATCTATATATTACATAATTCATATTCGAATTTGTAATAATTATATTTGTAAATAATTATATTATATATATTAATATTACAAATATTAAACATTGGTCCAAACTATATATTTATTATTAATAATTATCCCATGCAGAAATTTAAATTAAATACAATGTAATACCTTGTGACCGCGACTACCCGGGCCGACGATTGTGCTGATTCACCTTGTGACCGTGACTACTCGATGGGCCGACGACTGTGTGCCGGCTGAACAGTGCTGCATGCGGGTTGAACAGTGCTGCGAGGGGCCAACGACCAGGAGCGCTGCGTGCTGTGTGCAAGAGGGACCAACGGTGAGCCCGGGACAAATAAAGGCTTGCTGGAGGGGCCGACGGTGAGCCCGGAACCAGAACAAATGAAACTGTGCACTGTGCACTGTGCAGGAGGGCCCGACTTGTGAATGCAAACAAAAAGGGTGGGTGAATGCGGACAAAAGTTGAGCAGGGTATGACAGACCGCAACCACTTTATAATATACACATTAAAAAATAATATTTAAACTGACAATTGACAACCGAACCCTAAAAAATATCTGCTTTTTGCTGACTTTCCGGCGACCATATCACCGTTTCCGGCAGCCACCAGGGGGATCCGTATCCTGCAAAAGTTTTCCGTTTCCAAAACTGTATTTTTATAACATAAGTATTTTTGCCGTTTTTTTTTCCGTATCGTATCCGGATCTGTTTCAGATCCGTGGATTCGGCAAC
This sequence comes from Pinus taeda, assembly GCA_000404065.3. Lineage (NCBI taxonomy): Eukaryota > Viridiplantae > Streptophyta > Pinopsida > Pinales > Pinaceae > Pinus > Pinus taeda. The sequence continues at coordinate 20,436 of APFE030289283.1, read as the reverse complement.
ATTCCTCTTGCCTCTGTCGGATCCGGTAACTTAGCAAAAAGGTATGAAGTAAGCTTGTGGTTTAATTGTGATATTTTAAAGGGTTTATCTTTAAATCTTTGTCTAGTGAAGTGAAAAGGGATTTTGCGACATAAGCATCTGTAATCCTCGAATATAGCTTCATCTCCTCATCTCGTGCATTTGCATATCAAGTTAGTTCTGCATAATTAAAATTTACTTCCAAGCATAAGCTTGGTCGATAGAGAGATAGGTATCCATCCATCTTTGCTTGAGAACCCTGCTTTTAATAGTACTCAAAATGGTAACCTTGCAGCCGTCAGAACCACAACTCTCTACATCGCCAAAGGCACCGGCTATGTTAGATTTTGAGGAGAGGTATCGTTAATCACACCTTAGTGTGCTTCACCTTATCTTCTCTCGGCCAATTACTACAAAATCAGGCTTAATATATAAATGATTGAAGGGTTTAAAATTAGATAGGCATTTAACTAAAATTAACCAAGATTCCTGGATCTCACATTAGTTTTAGGATCTGCATTTCATATAAGATAGTCATTAATTTAAGTAGCAATTGCTAAATCAATTACTTTGTCCTAAATTTCCTAGCAAGATTGTTGACTCCAATCAATCGTTTAAATCTAATTAAACCCTATTACTTTGATGATTTAATCATTAAGGTAACCCTTTCTTTGACTTCTGCATGTCTAGATACTCTTATATCATTGCATATCAAAATACTCTTGCTTGTAATATTCCTTAGCTAGTTTAGGGTTAGAATACTTGTTCCGTTATAAAAGAAGATTTGAGCCTATTTTAGCTTTAAGGTATTTTTCCCTAGCCTATTCACATCACTTTGAGCCTTCTAATTAGAATACCCTTTATAGGTGAATACAGGGAAGTTTCCCTTGTGGTGAAATTCCACTAAATAACAAAATGAAGATTGTTGAGGTGACAATGGCAATCCTTGTTCATTATTTGTCATAGGGTCTGGCTATGTCACATGGTTCGGGTTCGAATTTGAGTTCGACAACTATTAAGTTCGATTCAAATTCAAATTTTCCGATGAGGTTCGACATTAAATTCGACTATACATATTTTTCATCATATACATACATATATATGCCGTAAAATTATTGAAGAAGTTATAAAATTCGGTTTCAGGTTTGTCTTTAGGTTTGCCTTGAGGTTCGAATTCATTGAGGTTCGGCTATCAGGTTCGCTGACCTTAAACGAATTTGAATTTTTTTTTGGGTTTGTCGAATTTCGAACCTCAAGGTTCAAATTCAGTGAACCCTGTGACATAGAGGTCTGGCCTTCGCCTTGTGAGTCCCCACACAAGTCCTACTAGATTTTGTGGAAACTGTTGGGTTGTGTTATATTGTTTCCACGACTAGCCCACATAGTTAACTGGGGGTTAGAGGGGGGGAGGTCACAGGGGGTTTGAGGGGCACCCCTTTTCACAAGCAGCTTTATAATCGAGACGCCCCCAGGTTATCCCAAGAAGCTGAAGTTGACATCCTCCTGGTTGCCAGATGGTTCTAGGAGGAAACATTTACATATATTAGGGTTTTTGGTAGCATTACCTCCCCCATGTCCTCCCATACTATGTTCCAGATAAATTGATGGCTAGAGAGATATCCTATCAAATAGCTATGAAGGAGGAATGAGCAAGACATTGAAGGATTCAAAGAAGGCCATCTGGACTACATTCCTTGTACAATTTGGAGCATTTGAATTACATGATCTAGGGCATGCACTCAAAGAAGCAAAGAATATGCTATCTCTGCAATTACCTAAATTCCATGGAAGGCAATATGACCCGTTCGACACTGTCGAAAATTTCACCACTGGTGAAAATAAAAGTATTCATAAATGAGGCGGATGTCCTTGATGACATCTTTTTGTAGAAAAACACCTTCACAGAGGTGAAGCATCCCCTATCACCACTTTATGGGGTCCGGGGCAGCGCCTCGGAAAATTTCGGTTTTGGACCTTATGTTAGGTTGGGCGGACCCACCTATGGTTTTGTGCATGATTTTCGCACATGGTTTTGGACGTGATGGTTTCCTGTCCATGGTATTGGATGCTTCGGCATGTATAAATATGTATTGTAACATTGAAAGGAAAATAATGAAAAATCACGCTGGTAGTCCCGGTTTTGGGATCCAGGGGAAATCTTTGTGTATATGTGTTTTATGTGTTATGCTCTCGCATTGTTTATTTTCTGTGTTTTAGAATTCGTATGCAGGTAATTTCTATACGGGGTTAAAACCTACAGAAACAATTCCAATCACATACCCTCATTCGTGATAGAATCCACTGAAATTGCCACAATCCAATCAGTCTTGAAGTCTTGAAATCTGTCAAGTCTGTGGAATTTTGAGTGGGATATAAATTTCTACTTTTCTATATGAAGTCCAATGAGTTGGAACCACTCTCAAACATACTGATATAATTAATGACAATGCTAAAAATTTAAGTATAGGAAGCGTCGAGGGAATACTTCGGGAGAATGCTCATTGGGTTTCAAACAGTGTTTTTAAAACCGGCCACAAAAACCGGTTACCGGTCTGATCGGCCGGTTAGCAAGGCCACCGGTTAGAACCGGCCTAAAAACCCGGTTGGGAAGCCCATTTCGCCAGTTTTTGGCCCTAACCGGTGAAAACCGGCCGGTTTAGGACAAAATCGGCCGGTTTGATACAGTTTAGGACAAAACCGGCCGGTTTGTATCAAACCGGCCGGTTTTGTCCTAAACCGGCCGGTTTTAGGCACACCATTTTGTCTCATCTTGTGCTGGCCATGGGCAACAAAGGTCTGTAGCGTTTTAGGGTTGTATTTGTAACGACTTAATTGGAGGAGGTTTCTGTCAAACATTTCAATAGATTCCATTGGTATTTGCCTTAAAATCTATCTCTATCTCATTGTAATTTGTAACTTGAGGAAGGATATACCTCGTTTAGATCCAAAATTTGTAACTTCCTCAAGGATTTAGAGCCTTTCTCACTATCAAAGCTCCTCTCCTTGTAATTCTAATAATAAAATTGATCTTCTTGCTTGAGGGAGCTTGGAAGTTGGAACTTGGTTCCATGGTATCCCCCTCCTTACTTAAAGGGAGGATCTTTTGTGTTTCTTGCTCTCACTAACTTAGCTCTTAGAATCTAACTCAAAGTTTCTAACTTGTTCTTGTTATAGTTTCATTGTGCATTCTAGATTAAATCTACTAACTTGCTTTTTTCATTGTGATTACTTATCTCTAGCCTTGAGACTTCAGCCTTTCAAATTTAGTAGATATGGTACAAATTTATGTTGTCCTTCTCTAGCCTCGGTCCTCTTACCGCAGTCACTGAAATACCTTGAGGCTTTAAAATGCCTCTCCATCCTGCAAATTTTATCCTATTCACATTGACTACTTCCTATAAGGGCAGTTGGAAGGTCACAACAGTAGTAGAGGACTTCAAAACAAGTGAAAGAAGCTAGTTCCATAGGACCAAGCTCCTAGAAGAAAGCTTGAATATAGTTTTGGGCCTATTTCCCTGAGCCCTCTGACTAGGCCGCAAGCCTGAGCAAGGAAGACAGAGGGCCTTGAGGCACTACTTTGAAGGACCGAGAGGCTAGGTAAGTAACCTGTACAAGGCTGAGATCATTAGAAGGAAGAGCTAAGTTCTACACTCAAAATTTAAGGTCTGAAAATTGTCCTTAAAACCTGAGCTACGTGTCACCTCAGACATTGAAATTCTGAGTTCTGAGCACCATTATAGAGTGACCAAATCTAGGTTTGTAATGTCTCTTTTGTGGACTTGAAGCAGTCCTAAAATCTAGTGAAGAAGTTCAATAGTATAAGAACCAAGACCGAGGTGTTTGAAGGTGTTTTAGGCCTATTTTGGAAAGTATGTTACCAAGAGTACAGTCACCATACTTGAAGGAGTCAAGACTATATATGTATTGTACTTGGTGCCATTTTGATATATTCACCTTTACATGGTATATAAATGAGCAAACTTTGCATATTTTGTCTCTATTGGCTTGGAATCATGGTTTTACATCTTAAAAATAGTTTTGTTTCATTAAAAATTATTTAACGTATTTTTTAAAACCGGTTCGTTTAGACCAAACCAGTCCCGGTTAGACCGGTTCCGGTCGGTAAACCGGTTCATTAGGTGGACCGGTCCGATCACCGGTTCCGGTTTTAAAAACATTGGTTTCAAAGTGTCCTTGGGAGCACCATGCTCCTGAATTGGCAGGAGTGTTCCCAAAAAGTCTGGTGTGTGTACTGGATTTTGGGAGGTGCACTCTACTTAGAGCATGTATCCTAGCTTGAAGCTGGGGGGGGGCATGCGGGGGATGCTTCAGGTAACTATGTGTCAGACTGTGCCTCAATTACACAATCTATTGCACCTCCTAGTAAAATAGAGCTTTTAACTCTAAATAGTAAACTTACATCACTGAGAAGGCACTCTAGAATAAGCAATTGAAAAACACATTACTATTAAAAACAGCTTCACAGTAAAGCTTCCACAAAATATACAACATAACAACCTTATTATAATGCCAAACACCTAAAAAATGTAGAGGTTCAATGGAGTCAACAGAGCTGTTTTCCAAGAAATCTTGCTGAAAAAGAGATGATGTCACGTGTCCGATTCAATTTCCCAGCAATCGGAAACATACATTCAGATCCAAAATAAGTGAGAATGGTCTCAACCTCACCACATTGTGGATGCATTGTAAAAAAATTATGTCTTCTAGCCCCACCCGGTATCAATTTGTTTTGCACAATGTTGCACGAAGCGGGAGCGAAGCGGAAGCGCGAAGCGGAAGCGTCATTTTCCAAAAATCTAGGAGGCGAAGCGTCCGCGGAAGCCTCTGCTATATATATATATTTTTTTATATTTTTTTGCATTTATACTCAAAACAAACATCCCAAATACCAAATTAACTGT
>APFE030289283.1:0-11281 GCA_000404065.3 Pinus taeda | reverse complement strand
TCTTCTCCTCTCCTTTCCTCTCTTCTCTTCTCCTCTCCTCTCTTCTCTTCTCCAACTCTCATAAACTCAAAGTGAGAAAATGAGAAGAGAATGGGGGCTTTATTCTTTTCTAAACTCACCCTAACCCACCCCCAACCCACCCCCTCATGTTTAGTTAGCTTAATTTAAAAAAAAAATTAAAAAAAAATCAAAAAAAAAAGACTTCCGCGCGGGTGGCGTTCGGGTGGCGCCTGGGTGGCGTGCGGGTGGCGTGCGCTTCCGGGCAGGTGGCGTGGCGCCACCCCATGCCCGAAGCGCCGGAGGAACCGCGCTTCCGGGCGGGCGCCACCTAATATGGCAGGAATCGCCATTTTCTCCCGGAATCGCGCCACCTGAAAACGGAATCGCGCTTCGGACAGCGCTTCCTGGACGCTTCGCCTCGGTGGCGCGCTTCAGGCTTGGGATCGGGGGGGGGGGGGGGCGATTCCTGCAACACTGGTTTTGCAGCTCAAGTTTAATGCTCAAACCCCATTGTTCATTGCTGCGATTTAAACTTGAATATTAAATTGCAATTAAAACACTAGAAGCTACCTCTACTTTTTCACATCAGCTGATAAATTTCACAAGAATGCACAAATTTAGAGGCACTGATTTTTGGTCAATCAGACCCTGGAAAAACCCCGATGGGAAAATCCGTAGGAAGAGGATTTTAATTGATTTTATTTCAGAGAAATTTACAGTATTAATTACACAACAGGGTGTTTATCTCTCCTTGAAATTCGGGCCAGCTCCTTGATTTTCATGTTGTTGTCTAGAAGTGTGTGCCACAGTCCAGCATTCCTCTGCCTTGGATTTTGTGCCACTGTTTAGACTTTCAGTCTTGATAATTGTTGCACTGTTCAGCACTCAGATCCCCGAACTTCGTGCTTGTCAGTCTGACTTCAGACCCTCGAATTTCATGCCGGTCAATCCAGTAAATTCCTCAAAATTTGGGTCTCAGACTGACATTTTCTGCCCTCAAAATCTGTGCTGAAGCTGCCTTGAAAACTACGCTGAAGCTGCCTCAAAATCTATGCTGAAGCTGCCTTGAAAACTGTGCTGAAGATGCTGCTGTAGCCGCCTGTACCTTCCTGGTTTTTGTGCTACTGTCTTAGCCTTGTAATTCATGAGTGTGCGTTGTCTTCTCCTTGCTACAAATAGCTATCTCAGCCTTCTTTTTGCTTCTCCTCTCCTCTCTTCTCCAAAATCTACACATGAAGAAATGGGCCTCCATTTGCCTTTTCCCCCCTTTTTAGCCTCTATAAGGATGAGAAGACCTATCCCTAAGATCAAAGGCTGAGATTAGATCTCATCTTCTCTTGATCAAGGGTGGAGATCTAATCTCACATTGACACCCTTTCATGTCTCCCCCTTCATTAATGACCCCCTCTAGTCACTTTAACAACTTGTTGTACCATGTACCTTTTTGCCTCATAAAGTCACTTTAATATTATATAATACAATGTACTTTTAGACCTCATAAAGTGACTAAAAAATCACGACTTTAATGATTTCATAATGTCACACTAAAACAGTGGGTTCACTTGTTTCCCTAGGGTTAGGCAAAAAGCACTAGGAAACACCTCCTTGGTACCTTTTTCAACTTGCATGTCACCTGTGAAACCTGTTCTAGCCAATCATTTCTCAAAGGGTAGACCTTGGTAAATCAACAACTAGACATATACTGCCATTCTGAAAGAGAGCCTGAATGTCCAAACTGTCAGACAATACCTTAACAGAAAATATGTGACAAAGATGATATACAATCCAGTGTAAGGCTAACTAAAGGCCAAGAGTAGGACCTTTAGGTCAGACTGTGTCTCAGCTGCACGACCGATCACATCTCTTAGTAAGATAGTATTTTAAACTGTAAACAGTAAACTTACGTCACTGAGAAGACACTCCCTAAAAGAAGCAACAAAACACTGTAGCACTAAAAATATCTTCACTGAGAAGCTTCCACAAAATATACAACATTTTAACTCTGTTACAATGCCAAGCACCTTGGAAATGTAGAGGTCCATTGGAGTTGACATCACCAAACAGCTGTTTTCCAAGAAATATTGCTGAAGAAGAAAGGTTGCCAAGTGTCCTCAACAAATTTCCAGCAATTAAACATACTTACAGGTCCAAAATAAGTGATGAATGGTCTCAAGTTTCAACCTCACCACATTGTGGACACATGTCAGTGTGTCATCTATGAAACCTTTTCTTGAAGGGTAGACTTTGTTAAATTGGCAACCAGGCAAATGCTTTCATTCTAAAGGAGAACCTGGAAGTCCAAACTGTCCAGAGGTGGTTCACTCATTTCTCTTCTGCACTGAAAGGCTCCAGCACCTGTTTAGCTTGTCCTTAAAGACAAATTGTGTGCATAAGAACTGGTACAATCATCTGGGCTTGTACACCTAAATGTGTTTACCATAAGGTCACGACTCAACCAATCGTTCCATATAGGCCCTGGCGTGGGCATATTAAGCTCATAAGACTCCTCAGTTCGAATCAAATGCTGAAATTCCTGGATAGCAAAATGGTCTGTGTGCATCAGTCCAAACTCATGTGAAAGATTAGCCCAAGTTCTCCACGTCTTTGTGTCCTTATTGTAGAGGTCTCGCCACACAAGAAGTTTTTTCTGAGCTAACCTCATAGGAGAATATCTTTGAACATGAGCTTATGGAGGAGAATCTATCATTCCAGGACCAATTCTAATCTCAAGCAAGATCGAAACCTCATCTAAACCCATCACAAGGCCAAGTAAGTGCAGGAGCCACTCTTTTCCAGGCTTCCAAAATTCTTTGTCACATGGAAGCCTTGAATTGTGAAATACTTTGGAGTGGACATGACATCACGGATTGAGAAACAACCGTTGACTCCAACTTTTTGATGCCCAAGAGCAAGTTAATCTAAGCAATACTTTCCATGGATCCCTCCCAAATAGACAATGCACAACTTATTAGGCTGACAAAATGGCTCCCTGTAATGGATTATGTTTTGATTAGATTGGGTGTGGGTGGTGTTCTTGGATGCTCTGTTCTGTGAGTCTATATTGCATTTATCTGGAGAATGGATTGCAATGGACAGCTTTTGGGTGTGGGTGCTATGTTTAAAACAAGTTGGAGGTTGATATTTAAGTCTGATTAGTTGAGGTTAATTGTGTGTCTTGGTTTACATGGTTGTTCAGAGTATGATGTTGTGCTTTTTCAATATAACAGTCTTTCTATGTAATATCCTTACCTGGAAGCTCATGCAATGTTGTGGATTTTTAAAGGGGTATTATTTAGAATTTATACTTTGTGGATTCACGTATTCTGGTTAGGTTTTGGTTATAACATGTATATGTATAGAAATTCCTGGATTTTGTGAAAATTAATGTAAGATCAACAGGAATCTAGTTATGTTGTGACACAACAATTTTCTACAGGGCTGATGTACTACGTGAAAACACAGAGGCTGTGTTTGCAGCTTGTGATGCTGCTCATGGGAGATGGGCTAAACTTTTGGGTGTTCGTGCACTTCTTCATCCCAAGTTACGTTTGCCAGACTTCTTAAGTGTCTATAATATTACACAAGATTTTTTATCTGCAACTGAGAAGGTAATTTTAGAGTTGGGGGTCACAGTTTCTTGTTGTCTTGTAGTGTAACTTTCCATGATTTGTTTATAGAGTAGGATCAGTTAGATTTGTTTCTTTTCTTTGGTAGAGGTGCACATTATTTGACTTTTGGAAAGTCTATTATGCACAGGTTGGTGGTCGTTTGGGCTACAGTATTAGGGGTACTTTGCAGTCACAATCCAAGGCCTTTATTGATTATCAACATAATACTCGAGTATGTTCATTTTCCTATGCTTTATTAGCCATAAAATTTAATGATATATACAAGCTCAGGTCTATGTTGAGAGTTGAATTATTGCACTGAGGTGTAAGAAGCTTAAACTTGTTTGCAAATACCATGCATTGGTGATTGGGATGGAGTTTATCAGGGTGCATGCTCTTTTTCTGCTTACAAAGGCAGTTTTTTCTGGAGATTTGCTTGTGATTGTTGCAGATAACAAAGATCAGTGCGGTTTTAGACCAAGAAACATGGGTTGCTATTGATGTGCCTGATGAATTTCAAGCTATTGTCGATTCTTTAATTCTCACTGAAGCTGAAGTGATAAACGAGAAGCAGATTTCTTTTCGATCAAGTAATTTAGAGAATTCAAATTATTTTCTTCAAGAAAATATAAATGGTCAGTCATCAGTAGCAGATGCACAAGTGAGCCAGGCTGAAAGGATGGTTAAGCAGGGTGATGTTGCTTCCTCAGAGATGTCAGTACCTGGAGATCAATCTAGACAGCTGGAAGCCTTATCACAAACTGTTAGTACTGAACGTGAAATGGTGAAAAATGCAGTTTCTTTGGCTGGTACATCTGATGATGTTGGTCAGGCTGAGATAGGTGCCAGGGGAAGAAAGGGACGTGAAAAGTCAAGTGTGAAGATACTTAATGTGAGAGGTGTGGGATATCACATGGTAAACTGGTGAGTCTTGTTTTCATCCATGTCAATGTAAAGTGGTTGAACTTGTTTATTAGACCAATAATATAATAATAATGTATGATTTTTACCAACAATTTACTGAATTTTATTTTCCTCATTGTCCTTTTTTATAGTCTCTTCATTATGACAATCATAACTTTGAATACCTGTTCACTTATTAATTGACTCTTCTGTTGCTAATTAATGTTGATCTACTGATTTTTTGTTTTAAAGGGAGTGATTTTTGGCTTTCAACTGGTTCTGCAATGAGGTTAACCATGACAATCATGGTGATAGCAAGTCTACATCCTAACTGTTCAGTTACTTCATTTTTTCACAGTGGAATAATTTTGCTGAAGATGATTTCAGAGTACATGGATATTAGCAATGCTCTGCCAGCTTTTGCTTCTGATGTCGTACATCGTGCTGCCGACATTTTGAAACTTTTCAACACTCGTACATGCCAGCTTGTTCTTGGAGCTGGTGCTATGCAGGTCTCATATTATTTATCCCCATATTACTTATTCACCATTATTTATTGTTCAGGTATCAATGATATCCATCAATTGAAAAACAGAATTTTAATTCTAAATTGGTGTCCTATCATGTTGAAATTTTCTATAAATTGTCTTCCCTTTGGTTAAATGATTCTTGCATAATTAGTGACTTTCCTCAAATTAATTTTCACATCCTACGTTTTGTTTCCTGAGGGACATTCTCTAGCAAGCCATCTTGCTACTCGTTTAAATAAATAGTTTATCTTTTTGCAAAGTTTGTATGATACCCCCCTAGGTTGTTAGAGAAGTTGGTTAAGCCTCTCTTTGATCACCTTGCTAAATTTAACTGGCTAGTTGAATGAACTCGACAACCCAATTACCATTGGTTGGAATAGCTTCTCTATCACTTATCTTTCCACTCACTTATCCTGTCTTTATTAGGTCTCTCATCTGATTAGTTGATATAAAGCCTAATGTTTGGCTTCGATTAGTTATTAAATATTCAACTTATTTATGTAATCCCTAAACCAGTCATTATGTTATATTTAGTTTTACTGGTTACTTTGTCGTTTAGCGACTTGCCCATGGTTGACACATTTATTATTGTTGCACAGTGATGCATTTTCTGGGAAGTTCATGAGCTAAGTCACAAGCTCATTCTAGAGAATTCAATAGGAAGTCCTCATTAGTTTGTTGAATGATTGTACTCTTTGATTATGATGCATGTAGAAAGGCTTTTATTATGAATATAATAATATAAATAGAAATCATAATAACGATTAATTAAATAAAAATTAGTTATTGAAGAGACATGCCCCAAAGGACAAGACCTTTCATGAAGGAGCACTTGCCTAGGTATATAAGTAGGCCCTTGTTTGTAGCCATATCATCTCATATCATATCATATCTCTTTTACATTCAATATTCTTGTAAATATATTATTGTCCCATAATGGTTATTAATAATTATATATTCCAAATATTCTGGATATTCCGCTGCGTATATGAACCCCTATTCATTACATCGGTATCAAAGCTATTCGAAATTTTGGCTGTTCAACTGCTGCACAGAGCTAGTTTGATCCGATTTTTGGCCATCAGCTCTTTGTCAATTTCATTGTCATTGCAATAGAAGTGTTTCACTACACAACTTTTGGAGTTTCTCCATTTTGTTGGTTTCGTCATTTAGACTTTTGGCCATTTAATATATATATATATAAATAAAAATAATTTTTATGTTGCTGCACCTACCACCATCACGCAATTGAATTTGACACCTTCCACCCCATGCTGCTACCCTCTTTGTTTGACACCTCCTGTCGCATGCTCCCACCTTTGCCATTCAACACCTCCCGCAACACGTTGCCACCCTTGAGCCGCCTTTTTTGTTGCACACAACCCACACACGACCACCAACGGCCCTACAACCGAATCCAACGATTACCTGCTGCTGAATTCAAGGTTGCAAACATTAAATCGAGAAACAATTGCATTAATTGTTACATTACACCATATCATACCATCATATGAATTATAGTTGGTTGGCAAATCTTTTGTACAACCTGTGCAACAACACAATTGAATTGCGAGCCAATCCATACAGTCAAATTAAAAATCAATTGTTGTACCTATTTGTATCTATGCATCTGTATTACTCATTTAGCACATTAATTATTAAATTTGTACAATTTTTAGTTAGCTGCAAGGCAAAATAATTGTGGGAATTGGATAAGATTTAAGTCTAATGAAAAAAATAATGAAAATGATCTAATATAAGGTTTTATATTAAGAACTAACTCAACAGAATATTGGAATAAAAGGAGGGTGAAGGTTCTAACAAAGGTGTTTTTAAAAACAAACTACTTTTATTCTCTGTTCAACTGAAACTGCTCCTAATAGGTGGGAAACCCGTTCCATTGGTTTCCGCGCTCTCGGGAGGTTTGGAACTGTATGGGAACGTTACCTTTTCAGCGAGAGCTGCAATGGGAGCTTGGGAAAGTTTCGAGAGCTTTGAAGACTGTTTTTTTGGAGTTTCAACGTTCTTGGAGTTAGAGAATACAAAACCTGTAGAGAAATATGCTGACCTGCCCACAAAACATGAGCCTATGTTGAAACCTTCGCATGAAGAAAGGCTAAAGACATCCTTAACACTAATATCCTTAATTGAGACATTGGATCAATCTCTTGATGGGTTAAGGAAGCGTGTGGCTCCTCGCGTAGGGTGATATCTGGGATGTCAGCTGGATGAGTATTTCTTTCGTTGTTTATGTATATATATTGCAAAAGATTGTGTGTGCATATTGTATGTGGCAGCCAATGCTTGAACATTAGTGTCGCTGTGAAAATTTCTGAACACAATTGCAGCCTTCACAAACGTACAAATCAACAACTGAAATAAACCAAGACAACACAAGGGACACCGTTATTTTTGGACAATTGTCCCCGGAAAAACCCAATTCGGGAAAACTGGTGCAGCATATATGAGGGTTTTATTATTATGCAGTTTTCTGAATATAACTAGGGTGCCAATGTTATGAAACCAGCTTACAAAAAGATAGAAAAGATAGATCAACGCCTTAGAATTCAGCCTCTTCGAGGGGGCAACCTCCTTTACATTACGCAAATGAATGATTCCTTAATGATTCAAATGACAAAACCTCCTTTCTATATATAGGAGTCTAAGGAGTCATAATATAACCTAGCCGACCTAACAATAATAATATAAAGGCACAAAAATAACAATAGAGGAATTCTATGGGGCACAGTAATAACAATATGGGGACAATAGGGGCACAACAATATTAATAAGGGATACAACTACAATAGTAATGGGGTAATCACTAGTATTATAGGGGCCTAACATGCCCCTCTCCTTCAAAAAAGTGTTGTCCTCAACGCTTGAGTAGTTCTGGATGCTTCTGTATAAAATTCTCATCCTCCCATGTGTAATCTTCAGTGGATAAGTTCTTCCACTTGATGAGATACTCCGAACTTGATTGATTTCGTGGCTGTCGAGTTCTTGTTTCTGTGACTGCTTCCGGTTCCAATATAATTTTTCCTTCCTTGTCAGGTTCTAGCAATATTGTTTAAACTGGGAGATTGTCGCCTATAACCTTCTTTAAACATGAAACATGGAAAACTGGGTGCACTCAAGAAGTTGCAGGAAGCTACAATTTGTATGCCATAGTAGCAATCTTTTGCAAAACCTTGTACGGACCATAGTACTTTGGTGATAATTTATTATCCTTCTTAGCTTGCTTGAGGGACATTTGTTTATATGGTTGTAGCAGTAGGAATACCCAATCACCTACATCAAAACTTCTTTTGCTGTGATGTTGATCTGCCTGTTGTTTCATTCTATTCTGCGCCAACACAAGGTTATCCTTTAAGAGTTGGAGGACTTGTTGTTGATGCTCGATGTGATGTTCCACTGCTTGAACCTTAGAATTTTCTTTTAAATATGATGCAATGGATGGTGGCTGATATCCATAAAGTGCCATAAATGGGATCATTTTTGTTGCTGTATGGAAGGAAGTGTTATACCACCATTCAGCCAGAGGCAACCATTTGACCCATTGTGTCTGTTTATCAGATACAAAGAAACGAAGATATCCTTCCAAACATTTGTTTACTATCTTAGTTTGCCCATCAGATTGAGGATGATAAGATGAACTATGAGCTAACTGAGTACCGAGACAAGAAAAGAATTTTGTCCAAAAATTTCCCGTGAAAATGGGATCTCTATCACTTACAATAATCTTTGGGTTTCCATGTAGCTTTTGAATTGTTTCCATAAATGTAGTAGAAACTATATTGACTTTAAATGGATGTGATAATGCACAAAAGTGTGCATACTTGGTAAGTCTATCAACTACCACCATGATGACACTCTTTCCCTCAGACTTGGGTAAACCTGTGATAAAATCCATTGAATACTCCTCCCAACGTTGGCTTGGAATGGATAAAGGTTGTAATAGACCCAAACTCTTGAATATCTGATTTAAGGCCATCCCAAAAAAACTCTTTCTTAACCCTGTGGTAAGTTTTTAAAAATCCTGAGTGCCCTCCTAAGGGAGAAGTGTGCAATTCCATAAGAAACTTTTGCTTGAGTTGGGAATTCTTACAGAGGTATAAGCGATCTTTGTACCATAACAAATCATTTTGACAGCTAAATGTATCAGATGTACTAGAATCTTGTTGTAATTTTCGAATAAGTGCCCATACTTCTTCATCATTCTTCCATTCCTCCCTCGCGTTGTTTATCTAATCTAGTTGGATAATAGAAATGGTGCGCAACAATGCTTCCACATCCTCTTCCTTTCTTGAGAGTGCATCTGCCACCGCATTTTGCTTCCCTTTTTTGTAGATGATTTCAAAGTCATAACCTAACATCTTTGTGACCCACTTTTGTTGCTCTTTAGAGGATAATCTTTGTTCTAAAAAGTATTTAAGGCTATCATGATCCGTTTCTACCTTGAAGTGTCTTCCCATTAGGTAGGCTCGCCATTTCTTAAGTGCATGTAGTATTGCCAACATTTCCTTCTCATAAATAGCTTTGCGTAAAAACTTTCCCTTGATTGGACGACTTTCAAAAGCGATGGGTCTTTCATCTTGCATTAAAACAACACCAATTCCATTTCCTGAAGCATCACATTCCACAATAAAGGTTTTGGTGAAGTCTGGTGTAGCTAAGACCGGTGCTTGGTATATTGCCTCTTTAAGATGTTCGAAGGCCTTTGTTGCTTCTGGAGTCCAAGAAAATGCATCTTTCTTCAATAATGTTGTTAGAGGTGCTGCTATTCTTCCATAATTCTTAACAAACTTGCGATAATACTGTCAACCCGAGAAATCCTCGCAGATGCTTTATGGATGTGGGGATTTTCCATTCCTTAATGGCTTTAATTTTGTTAGGGTCTACCTTAACTCCTTCATGAATTACAATATGACCTAGATATTCCACCTCTTGTACTCCAAAGAAACATTTGGATCTTCTTGCAGATAATTGTTCCTCCTCCAATAGTTATAGCACCCTGTCAACATGTTCAACATGATCCTTCCAAAATTTGCTGTAGATTAGTATATCATCAAAAAATACTAACACAAATTTTGTAAGGAAGGGTTTGAAAATGGAATTCATCAAACCTTGTGATCCGGATTTAAACAGGAACGCAATAAAATACAGAGATAACCATATACACAAAGATGCAGCGGAAATAATGCTTCATTTCATTAATGGAAAATACCGAAATATGCTTACAACCAGAAATGGAAATAAACTAGCTGGGGTGATGGTAGCTTATCTCTGAGAAGGGATGTGGTCGCTACATGCCTCTGAACTGTTCCGAATTGTGTTACAATGAGGCTCGAAGGCCTATTTATTGTTGAGAAACAATGGAAAACCCTTCACATTCCAAAACCTACCGCTAGAAGATGAAACGCCAAATTGTGAGCCCCGTTTTGGGTAAATTGGTACATCAATTTCCCGGGGTCGTAACTTTGGCATACGATCTCCGTTTGACGTGTATGATAGCTCATTAGAAATATCTATCTGAGAACTACCACTTTGGGAAGGGCAGCATCAGTCCATGGACCCATGCTGCCCCCAAATTTCCCAAAAACCGTCGTTTAGGGCCTCAAAACGGCTCCGAAAGTTTAGGACCCGAAAAACTGCTAAAAATAGTAAAATTGTGCTACAATTACGGAAACTGAAAAGACTGAAAGAGACAGTTGTGGGGGTCCAAATGGGATAGGTGGGTGGCCACCAACATCCACCTAGACCATTCCTCCCCCCTTAGGAAGCAATGGTCCCCATTGCGTTGAGTTCCTCCATCTGCTGAACTTGGCCTGCAATCTCTGATGTGTCCAGTAATGGTGGAAAGCATGGTCGACGACGGTCTACATTGAACACTTGGTGCAGGCGAAGGAATGGAGGAATGATGTGCTTCAAAGCATTGTTGCACATAGCCTTGGTACTGGTGTAAGGACCATGTCGGAGTGGTCTGAGTTTCTGATGGGTTCTGGTAAGGCGTTCTTTCTGTCGATGCAACCAGACTTTGTTGCCCACCTGAAACTTGTGTGGTACCCCTGTGGGTGAGGAGAAGTTGTTCCTGTGTTCTGTCATGACTGTATCCTTCTGTTGATGTTGCTGCATGGAGGAACCCTTTGCGGGGGTCATGGATGTAGCAACGATCTTCCCCTTACTTTGGGAGTGAACCATACAGATGAATTTCCTGGTCTGTGATATGAGCTTGCTGCC
>APFE030289282.1:0-10260 GCA_000404065.3 Pinus taeda | reverse complement strand
GGTCACTATCCGGTCAAACTCTCCGGTTGACTAGCTCGGGGTTTGCTTCATTTTCTTGTGGGAAACATAGATTGAGATGTCTTGTTGGGAAACTTTGGCGTTGTTCTCGGTGACAGTCAGTCAAGTCAATTGCAGGATTGTGCAGTGCATATTTTCTGGGAGGCAGCCTCAAGCTCTGGCAATTCCGGGCAGTAGTACATGTTCACTGAGGTTTGAAACTATGCAGTGTATCTTAGTGGAGGTTCGCTTGTTGGGATTGGTCTAGTCGACATATATTCAAAAAAATGACTAAGTGTGTGAACGAGGGACTTCATACATGCATGACCTTGCGAACACACACTCAACATACCTTAACAACAATATGCCTCGAACCATTAAGACAACATACACTCAGTGTGACTGAACGAAGGTGCGAGCAACAAGTGCGAAACTTGTGATAGATTGATGAACGACCGTGACAACACTTGCGTGACAGTGCATAGAACTTCTTGTGAGAATGCAATAGATGTTTACATAGCGAATGTAACATGTACACATGAAGAGGGACATTGTGCATAGCCATACCATGGATGTGAACATGACATTTTGACCAACATGCAAAAAGATGTCTGATGAATGACCAAGTGAGGAGGGTGAAAAGACTCAACACAGGCTCACGGGATGAGCCCCAGGTCTTGTAAAAATCAAGAAAAAACAAAGGAAGGCTCCAAAATTGGATGCAGACCAAAATTTTGGAGGCTGTTTTAGTCGCTACAACACTTGGTGACACACTAGTTGAACTCCAGCTTCTCTGTTTTAGTCCATTGATAGCACAGGACCTTGGTATTTCAGAGAGTATTGAATTGATGTGTAGGTTACTTTGGCTTCCCCACTTACCCCATGGATAGAAGTGGTTCACCTTTCTCCAACTCAGTTAAACACAACAACAAGTTTCAGCTTGATCATAGTGTTTCGAAATCAGTAAGGGTAGTTTGGCTCACGAGTTAAAGAAAATAAGAGTATAAGTTTTCATCTCTATTGTTGCTCCACTGCCAGCAGGCCTGGAAAATACCCTGGCAGAGTCACGTAGGAACACACACATTGCTCCATTGATAGTGATCCTGGTGAGTACCCCGTTGGAGTTGCATGCTTCACCTTCTGTGTAGCACGGGAAGCCTTTCTCTTCTTTCGCCTTTGTATTTTTTAAGAGGATTGTGCATAGGAACTTATTTATTTTTGGGGTGGAAGAGGGATCCTGACTTATTGAGAGTAGAAGAGGTTGTTCCTTTAGAGAAGCATTTAGGACCTTTGACATAGGTTTTCTCATTTCGATTTTCCCCTTCTCCATTTCTACTAGTTGGATGAGCTTGATCACACATAACAGAAGGTTGAGTATAGGCATGGGGTTTCCTAGCGTGGACACAGGTTCATGGTTGTAACAAAGATTCCCTTGCACACGGATCATATTTTCCATCAATACTTCATCGTCCAAAGGTTATAACCAAGCACAAAGAAGATAGACATAGGACTGGCCAAGTGCTTCAGTGTCACAAGACTCTTTGGATCTTAGCCACATACTCATTCAAAATCCAGAACTCAATAAAGGGAAGCATTTATTTAGAAAACCAAAAATGGCATGAAACTAAGCAAAAAACAAAGCGAAGAAAAAATCACAAATTAAAGTGAAAAGACAAGTAGCAATCAAGGCAAGCAATAAAACAAACCAAACCAAGTCAACAAGAAAACAAACATGCAAAATAGAAATCAAAGACAAGAAAGAAAGAAAACACTTCCCCTACTCCTATTCTAAAAAATTGGGGTTATGTGAAATGAAATTTCTAGTGAAGCAACCATAGGCGTACCTGACCTGCAACAACAAAGATGCAAGCGATCAAAATAGATAAAAAATAGTGTGTAACAAGAAATACAAAAACTTGACAAAATTGCACATGAGAGAGAAGGTTTTGCCTGTGGGCAGAAAGATGTGTCACAACCACCCAAAACACATGCTTACCTCTTCGGTGACTACAATTTTTTAACAAACCTCGGAGGCGTCTTACGAGTGTGTATTAATCTGCACCAAGTTTCTTAGCGAGTGTGAGGAAGGACTGAGTCTTGTTACCTACAACATGACTCATCGAGTAAGATTGTTCCAACCATTTAGAGATTGGATCATAAAAGTTGTGATAATTGTTTTGAAAGACTCGTGATCATTCAAAAAACTTATTCCTAATTTGAGAGAGGGGATCGCGATGAGAATCTGGTACAGATAGATAGATCTAATCATTCTTGTTGGTAATTTCAAGACAATGAGGATTTTCCATAGCCATTAGCATAGGCTGAAGTACCTCACCTGCTTGACAAAATTCTGAGGAGAAAGATGTTACATGGTGAAGATCATGGTGTGCAGAGCAACTATTATTGGATGAAATATTGGGAAAATGATCAACTACATGACAGTCACCCAAGATAGGAGAAATATCAAACTAGTTGGTCGAGATGCTAGATTCCCAGTTTTTCATGAACAAAGAAAATTTTTGAACAATCTTGCGAACACTCTGAATGATGTTGTGTGCTAGATATGAAAGAACACCCACCTGTAACTGGTGAAAAATTGTGCAAGCATCATGGTCATCACAGGAATGTAGAATAGATGTCGGTGTTGTGAATGTGTGAATCCAGTTAAGGTGTGGTGAAATGAGAGGAACTTGATTCGCGTGATAGCTTATATGCTCATCATCACACAGGGAGATTGTTGGTGTGATGAGTAGGTTGATTTGACATGCAAGATTTGCGAGAAGACCAAGGAGTTGATCATGAGAGAGAAAATTCGATAAGTATGATTGTGGAAAAATATAGTCTTTGAGATGATCAACTTCACAATTCCATGATTGCATGAGAGATGGACAAACCCAACCTGAATTGGATGTAAGAGACATGCATGAAGAAGTACACACTGTAACAGACTTGTGGATTTGGTCATGAGTGAAATTTTGAAATCTTAAAATATCACACCTGGAATAGTAAACATTTTTTACACGAGGATCCACATTGAGTGAAACCATGCAGATAGACAGATTGTGCATGAGAAACAAGATTTGATTCGGTTCGAGGGGCCTACCAAAGTTGCGAGGTCCTGACATAACCATCAATGGATGTTGAAGTGCCTTGACTCCCTGGCACATCCTTGAACTTTCCAGAATTGAAAATTTGCATTTTGAGATGTGAACCAGATCATGCATGGCTTGAAGATGGTTGTTGTTGATGATTTCAAAAGTTCTCTTAAGATGGCAGCCATCTCTGTCATAGGCTTCATCAAATTTTCCAATTTCAGCAAGCTAACTTGACGAGTTGTCTTCATGCAACATATGAGATGATGATGAGTGGGAAGAGTCTTGTGCATTGAGAACATTTTCATCATGGAGAACCTCACTGCCTAGTATCGATCGAGGAGATAACTCATCAAATGAAGAAGCAAGAGAACATGGAGTATCTCCACCGCATGTCTATGTGTTGTGAATGGTAGGACATGCGGGCAAGTGCGATGGAGAGGAAGTTTTTATATGGATGTCTCCTTTGACCGGCGCACATTCCAGATCTAAGTTAGAGTGTACATGGGATAATAGCATATCACATGATGTGCCTGGGCATTCATCACAACATACGAAAGCATGGGAATGATGACAACCCAAGACTGGAGGTTGATCGAAAGAATTAATTGTGCATTATGTTTTACCAAGAATAGAAAATTGAGAATCGATCAAGAATGGAAGCTCAATGTCTTGATGTGAACCATTTTGAAACATGGAAGAGAAATTGATTGTGTCTTCACCTTCCTTCTCCTCTGCCTATATAATGAGACTACCTTGCACATGATCGTAACTTGAGCCAATAGCTTGAGAATCAAGATAATGCGTGCAACTAGCTTGTGAAGCGGATTGTTCAAGCGACTCATGGTACAAGGAGTCATGGCTTGTAGATGATGGAGGATAGCAGAGACGCAGATTAGACTCGAGGTTTCGGTTAGGAATGGTGATGTCCTCTTGCGGGATGGAGGAATGCGTCTTCACCATAGGATTTCTGAGCCATTCTAGAATTTCCTCCATTGGAGTGAGGGATGGCTAAGAAGATGGTTTGGGAACATGTTGGGCAGATTTATCAGCTTTACGACTACTGTGAGGGGGCACCGTCTACGCATATTTCTTAACTTTGTGACCCCTACGAGGGGGAAGCTACTTTGAGACCAAAAAGGGAGGAGGAGAAGGAACAAACAGGGTGTTGGGCTCCTCCTTTGAAAACTGAGGGGTCTCATGATCCGCAAGAGTCAAGGAAGAAGGGAAATCATGAGGTTCACCATTTTAGTAGACATGAACTGAGCATTTCAACTCTTGGCTCATGAAGTCAAGGTCCACAAAATGTTTAGGAATTTCGTGATAGATGTGAAGAAAGAGCTTAGAAAAGTCCTCAACTGATTCACCATGCTTCATTCTTAAACAAGAGATTATTTCATAGACATCTTGGTGGTTACACTTATCGAAGGCTTGATGGAGATCCTTGAGGAGAGTAAGAAGGGAATGGATGGAAGTAGGTGGCAGGGTATGACACCACCGACTAGCATGACCTTCAAGGGTGAGGAAGAAAAGTACACAAACAAGCTCTTTGCTATCGATTTCATAAGATTCACAAAACTGAATAAAATCATAAATGTGATTGGTTATGGACGTTCTTTCCTCATCGTCAAACTTTAATAAGGACAAGTGATTGAGAAGCTCATTAGGGATTGATCGTTGATTAAGGGAGAAATGAGAGAAACACATCGAGAGCACGAATTGTGTATGATCCATTTGGTAAGAGATTCAAACCATATGTAGTGGCTCAGCTTGTCATCTCGCCCCCCTTGTAGTGCTAGAAATTTTGACAGTATTGGACGTGCCAACATTCAAGGGATCTCCCCGGTATCAAGTCCCAACTAGACCTCACATTGTTTAGTGTAGGATTCCCATCCGGTACGATGGCCTAGTTGCCATTATCTTAAAGATATGCCTTAGCTATTTCTTGTTAGCATGTGAGAGTGGTTTTCTTTGTCTTCGAACAATGAGGTTTGCATGCCAAGTGAAACAACATTGGCAACTGATACAACACATTTCCAATAGCATATGTACTAAAACAAAAGAAATAGTTCAACTGTCTTAATATAGGTTAAAGCAACATGCATTACAAATGTTCAAACAATAGTCTTACAAATGAATACAATACATGTGTGAAAATGTATTGGTCTGTTGACACACTTCTGAATTAAGCTAAAGTTCCAAGACACATCTATACGCCATTACATCAGTAACCCTGATAGTGAGTCGTTGGAGCAACTTCTCACTCCTTAAAGAAAATATTATAGACTTTTAAGGCTATGTGCGAGGAGCCAAGGTGAAAAGTTCCTTGCATGTACAAATGAGGGGTATTTATAACCAAGGGTAAATCTGACACTTGTGACTGTTCAACTTCCCTCATGACTATTTGACTTACATGACTCTTCAACTTTACTTGAATCTTTAGATTTACATGTGGGTCTCTTGGACTTCCATGTTACGTTACATTGATCACAATTGTGATCCATAGTAGCGATGTGTCCAAGATGACTCAAGACATGACTTGACACGACAGAGCTGGTATGTTCATGTTGCTGGTGGTGTGCATGTCAAACTGCAATTTTGTTGAGTAATGGATGTGCTATTGGTGTATCATAGCTTCACCTCCGCATGGAAAGGTGTGCAGAGTCTTTGACGTCTCGGTGTTCACTTGATGTTACATGCATGTGCATGTCACTCCTTCGCTTGTACATTGGCATGATTCATATGTTCATCCATTCGCAAACAAGTCTCCTTGCGTGTGCTTCTTGTTCATCCCATTCTTCGTCGCACCATATCTCATCCATGTACTTGTATCTGTAATCACTCATGATGAGACGAAGTGAAATCCAAACATCTCCTAGTCTACCATGATGCATTGTCTTCCGCTTTCGGATGCAGGTGACCGGGAGAGAAGACAAGGATTTGTAACTATGCAAGGCATATTTCAATCTGTGATGCAGTCTCTAGGCACTATCCATGAAAACTTCGTAGAGGTCACTCAGAGACTGAGATGGCAAATCTGAATCAACAGTGACTGTCTGTGGGATCTAGCTTTGCTGGAGGGAAGATCTGAGCAATCTTTCCAGGGAGACATTGCAGGAAGCAGAGGGACACTGGCAGTGAAAACTACACAATTTCTCTAGGGAGCTAGCAGTGGGCTGTGGGGGGTTGTTGCAAAAAATTGCGTAATTTTTCTGGGGAGCTAGCAGTAGGCTACAGGAGGCTGTTGGAAAAAATGTGTAGAGTTGGGAGGTTGGCCTGCTAGACATCCCTACACAGTTTTTGACCTGAGCAGGATGCTGGGAAACTGGGAGACTGCTCACGAAAACTCTGTAGTTTTCAGGATGAGTAGTAGGTTGACTAATAGGGTGACTTGTGTGAAAAACTTCGCAATTTTGAGGGCAGTACAGTAACAGGTGGCGAGTTTCTATCTGGCATGTTTGTGGAGTTTCTTCAGTTAGCGGAAGTGCGCATGCTTGGCAACTTTTGCGCAATTTTTTGGAGGAGTGAGGCCCAGGGTCACTGCCTAGTCAAACTCTTTGGTTGACCAGCTAGAGGCCTCGTTGATTTGCTTGCGGGCAACGCAGATTGAGATGGATTACTGTGAATCTTCTACGCTCTTCTGGGTGATAGTCAGTCAAGTCGATTCCAGGATTGTGTAGTGTAGATTACCTGGGATTCAACATCAAGCTTTGCACAATTCTAGACAGCAGTACATGTTCATTAAGGTCTAAAATTGTGCAGTGAAACTCAATGAAGGTTCAACTGTTGGCATTGGTCTGGTCGACATAGCTTCCGAAAAACAACTAAGTGTGTGAATGAGTGACTTCGTACATGCATGACCTTGCAAACACACACTCAACATGCCTTGACGACAAGATTCCTTGAACCATCAAGGCAACATACACCCATTGTGATTGAACAAAGGTGAAAGCGACAAGTGTGAAACTTGTGATAGATCGTTGAGAGATCACAACGACATTTACATGACAATGCATACAACTTCATGTGTGAGTGTGAGGGATGTTTACATAGAGAATGTACCTTGTACACATGAAGAGGGACCTTATGCATAGTCAGACCATGTCTGCAAGCATGACGTTGTGCCCAACATGCAAAAAGATGTCTGATGAACGGTCAAGCGAGGAGGGTGCAAAGACTCAACACAAGCTCACAAGATGAGCCCGAGTGCTTGCAAACAACAAGGAAAAATCCAAGGATGGCTCCAAAATTGGATGCAGGCAAAAATTTTGGAGGGTGTTACAGCCGCTACAAGAGTAACCAAACTGCATCGCCCACCTGTAAGTTGTGTGGCACTCGATGTTGATCAGGACGCTGCTTGTACATAGCATTGGCTTTGTCCAAAATGTCACGGACCTACTGGAAAATGTGTTAAATTTTCTCAATAAAGTTGTTAGCTCAATCAACTTAGGACTGGAAATGAGACAAATCTTCTTGAGTACCTACAAATGGAATGCCCACATCAATGGGACATAGTGGCTGGAATCCCAAACCCACCTAAAAGGGGTTGTGTCCAATTGAGCTATGGAGAGCTCTGTTATAGTTGTGCTAGATATATAGGAGGTTTTCATCCCATGTGTTTGAATGGTTCTAGTTGTACATGCACAAAATGTGCATGATCATCCTATTGAAAACCTATGTTTGGCCATCATTATAGGGGTGGACAGTCGTGGACTTAGTGAGCTTGGTATCCAACATCAACCAGAGATTTGACCAAAATGTACTCGGGAATCTACTGTCCTTTAGAGAAAATAGATTTTGGGAACCCAAAATATACCCACACTTGTTCAAAGAAGAGCTAAGCAGTGGCTTCTACTATGATACTCTTCTTGTAGGAGGACAAAATCACCATCTTAGAGAATCTATCGACGACCACTAACACACAGTTGTTTCCATGATTAGTAGAAGGAAGGCCTGACGAGTAATCCATGGAGATGGATTCCTAAGGCTGAGTAGGAGTAGGTAGAGGAATATATAGGTCTTTCTTCTTGATTATCGGTTTGGAAATGGCATAGGTAGTGCATGATCTGATGTACTTCCCAACATCTTGTCGAATGTTCGGCCAATAAAAATACTTCTGCAACATTGGCACTATCTTCTCTACTCTAAAATGTCCAACAACCTGACTGTAGTGCACCTCCCAAATCATCTTGGCATGCTCTTTTGTAGGAATACAAAGGTGTCCCAGGTGGCATAATAGAGTGCTCTAGAGGTGAAAATATGGAACTTTCTTACCTTCCAGGAGAATTCGATATATGTTCTCGAAGTATGGATCTCTCTTGTAAAGATGTGGCCACCCTGAAGTCTCATGTCCATAAGAGTCGAGAATAGTGGTCAAGTCCATAACTAGTGGTTGAATGAGACAATATGCTACATTTTTGGTGTTTCCCTTCTTGTACTTGATGTTCAAATGGAATTTTTGTAGATATGTGGACCATTTCTAATGGTGATCATTATCCAACTTCCCTTGTGTCATTATGAACTACAAGGATAGGTGGTCTGTGTGGATGATCATTTCCTTCCCTAGAATCTAATACTTCGATTGTTAGTGGGCCTACAAAGTAGAATACATATTCTTGTCATAGGTAGAATGTCAAAGTTGACTTGTACCTTAAAAGGAGTGGCACCTCTAGAGTGGTTGCTGGATGATGAAGTGTCTCCTGTGGGAGCTTCTGAAGGATCTGGGAAAAGTTATCCATCATCGTGTTCCTCTGTCACTTGAGGGATTCCTCGAGCAATAATTTGAAAGGAGCTTTTACTCCCTTGTCTTTCTTTTCTTCTGCCCTAGGAGGTCGTCGGGGTTTGTGAGGCTATTCTTGCAAAGGTTCAACTAGTTTGAGCCCTGACTCCTTATACCCTAACCTCATTAGGGGCATGCAAAGAAAAATAGAGAAAGAGAAAACCACTCTGATGCCACTGATCTAAACTTATGCAGGAATGCAACAAAATACATATATAAACATAAATACAAAGATACATAAGAAATAAATCTTCATTTCATTAATATCAAAGAACTAAAAGATGCTTACAAGAAAAATGCAAATAAAATAGCTTCGACGATGATAGCTTATTTTTTAGAATTGATGTGGTGGCTATATGCCTTCAAATTGTCTTATAATGAGGTTCAAGGGCATTTTTATTATTGAACAACAAAGAGAAACCCTAAACAACCAAAACACTAACCCTAGGACATGGAACACCAAGAATTTGTGGGCCCTGTTGGGGTTAGTTGGGCAACTAACTTCCCGGGGTTGTAACTTAGTCATATGATCTCTATTTGTTGTGTATGATACCTTGTTGGAAATATATGTATGAGTATTATAGGATTTGTGGCAGGTGCCTGCTTATGGCTATGGGCCTGTTATGGACCTAAAACAAACATTATTTAGGGGGTCAAAACAACTCCAAAAGTTTAGGACCCGAAAAACTCCTAAAAATAGTAATTGTTGTTATAATCAAGGAAATTGACGAAACTGACTGGAGGTCTAGTTGGAATAGGCGCGTGGCAACAAATATCCACCTATATCAAACTAATATTATTTTCCCCTTGTAGGGAAAAATGATGATTATGTTTGAACGTCTACATGTAATTTGGTTTTATTTGGAACCCTTACTATATAATCATTTTTATTTTATTTTTACACATTTTTTTCAAGGTCTTGGTCAAGTAATGACTCTATGTTGTTTCCTTTTCCACAGGTATGCTCTTGCGATGCCAACAACTCGAACAAACAATTTATGGAACATTATTTGTCTAATTCCTCCTTGGGAGCATATTGCTCTACTTTCAAAGGTGCTCATTTTATCTTATTTACATTCTTTTCCAAGTTATTTGAGCCAATATGGCCCTTTGGCTTACATGGGTTCATTTAATTTACACAATATAGGGATAATACAATCTCGGTTTATTCTAAACCTAGACATATTTGGTAAGTGTAAAGTGTATATAATTATTAATTACGTAATGTCATCCATTCCACACATTGTATATTCTAGTTTTTGCTTTTGAGATTCACTACAATGGTTCTCTTACCTACGAGGATTTATTCCTACTGCATTAAGGACTCGATAAATTAGGCCATTACCTTTGGCTATAGCCTTTTTCTCACTTCCAATTACTATATATATATAT
>APFE030289271.1:130259-152954 GCA_000404065.3 Pinus taeda | reverse complement strand
GTGGCAAGGGCCCATCATCACCTAGGAGAAAGCTTCCATGTTTATCTTATATTGATTGTTGTAGCTTGATTCATTCATACTCAGTTATATTTGTGATTGTTGTAGTTTAATTTATTTACATTCAATTAAATGCTTGATTTTTATTCAATTCTTTATTTTATTGTGTGAAAGAAATCCGGAGTCAACTTCTTGCAATTATATGCATAACGTAGTTATAATCTCTGTATGTATTAGTTTATATTTCATTTTTGTGTGAAACATTTAAGATTTCCTTTTGAATAATTAATTTAGTTTTCATTTTGATTGCCTGTCAAGTTCAATTTAATTATTGCATGTTGATTGTTTGTTAATTTCAATTAGACTACAGAGTGTTGTAGCTTTTGCGAAGTTCGATTGAAAGGCCAAGCTCCATAACTTTGAGAATTTCGTATACATTGTGGTGAGCTCTAGTATTGCAGAAATAATTTTACAACTCCTAGGGCTCCCTTCTTTACTTTTATCAACCCGGTAATTCATAACAAACTTGGAAGCGACGGTGCTGTATGCACAAGTACTATCTCTTACTGCAGGCTATCACTTGATCAGATGGCACAAGTTCGCTAGGAGCTTAAGCCAACTTCTATGAGTTTTCAGAAGAAGCTTTTATCTGTGATGGAAGAAAGCTAACTCAAAGGAGGTTATTCTACTTGCAGAAAGAAGATGAAAACTAAAAGGAAATGCAAACCCTAGCAAACCCTAGTTTTACCCACTAACCCTACTTTTGCCAAGAAAAGAGTTGAAACTACTGAATTAGATGTCATGGAATACTGTCGAGGTAAAATACATGTATTCAAGCTACTTCTGAAGGAAAATGTGGAAGAACCATCTTTTTCTACTTTTGAGCAATTTTATGCAAAATTATTATGTTTGTGTTTTAGCTATTTGTGACTATGCAAAGGTTTGATGGCAAAGGGAGATGGAGTGGGCTGTTGCAGATGATGAGGAAGGTGTGGAGAGGACCTAAGGAGTCCCTAGCATCCTTTTGGATATTTCCATTGTGATCATACTTCGAAAAATACCTCGCATGAACTTCTACAGGAAGTCTGCAGGGGATCTACAGGAAATTCTACAGGAAGAGGCCGAAAGTGATAATTGAAGTTTTGGAGGTGGAAAAATGGTGGGAAAAAGGAAATGAAAGTTGGATGAGGGTGTTAGAGGGTCTAGGAATCTGTCAATGAAGATCAAACATGAAGGATATGGTTGGATTGGTTCAAAGGATAAGAAAGCGATTTTGCACAAAAACGTAGAAATTAGGGTTGTTTGGGAAAGTGTGGCGAATGAGTGGAGAAAACCTCGAGAAATTGACTAGAGTAGGTTGGGTGACGAAAGGATGATCAGCTGAGATGGTATTTAAGTGAGTTGCACACTTGCTTCTAAAAACTTATTCAAGGAGAATTAAAAAAACAGAGTTTTACCTATGTTAACCTAATTCTGCTCTAAAAACTAGAAAAGTGTTGAACAAATTTTTATGGAGAGGAAATGATGCAAGAAAGTCATGGAAATTGAACAAGAACAGATCTAGTCATGTAAATACAACCAACATTAATTTCTCCAACTCAAAATCTCTCACTAGCAATTGCATTGGAAAGCAAAAACAATGTTTTGGTGGTAGCAAGAGTGCCTTGGTCTCAGTTCATGGTCCCACAGAGGGAGAAAGGAGGTCAAGGCTTGCTTGGTGGCCTTTTTGTGAATCTTCTTCTATTATTGCAGCAAACTACCTAATAAATCTTGAAACTAGAACAACTATTCTAATTATAAAAAAAAACCTAAGTAACAAAGCAAGATTTAATCTAAACAACAGAAATTATTTCATGAATGCAAGAAAAACACATATAAATACAAGAAGGAGGTACTAGGCACTTGGATTGGGCCCAACCCCAAGAGCTATAGCCCCCTTAGAAAGATCAGTTATACTTCAAGGCTGAATCCATATTCATTGATAAAAAAATAATAGTCACATCACAAAACTGTTTACAGAAAGAGCTCGAAAATGAGCTGAATGTAGAGCTGCACTAAAGTGAAAAAATAGACTATTCAATAGCTAACCTACTGAGGCCTGAGGCCTTCTTATTTATACAAGTTGAGGACTCCCAATAGTCCTCATAAACTTTGGAACTCGGCTGCCAAAACTTGAAGTTAACAACAACTTCACTAGACCTACTCAGCTTCCCTTGTGATCATCGATGTGGTGGCCTTTTAACTCCGGGTTGCTAGTGGAGAACTCGAGGAAGGGGTCATCAATGTAGAAGACACCCTTCCTATAAGTTCTCATCTTGGTTTCTTCAAGTTGTGGCTGTCAATCTGCTCATAAATCCCTGGTTTTGGTCCAAAAATGTCCAAAAAACTGCAATAAACACTCATTATACTTTGTGGTAATCCCCATACACTCAATTAACATAAATATACTAAAAAACATGCACAAAACTATGGAGAATGGTGGATTAAATGGAAACAATAGGAAAAATGAGCCCATATAGTTACCCATTTCTGGGGCTCATCATCACCCCCCTACTAAATGGGTTTCTCATCCTCTGAGCAACTAATCCAGTTCTTCATCCTTGATGGCTTTAACAGCTTCCCTAACATCCCATGCTTCTTAGGTGATGTCTTCTTCCCTATCATGAAAAGCTGCCTTTCTGCCTACCTCCTCCCATTGCCTGTGTTCTTCTTCTTCCTTAACCCCTTCCAGTAGTCCTAAGAGTAGTGGAGGACTGAAATTAAGGTCAATCCAGTTGGCTTTTAGGTTCTGCATTGATTGTTTGTATAGGGGCACTCTTGCCAAAGCCTCCCTCATTCTGGTTGGGGAGCGATACTCCATGATCTTTAAGTTGTAGGATAGTGTATTCCATCTCCTCATACAAGCATGGAGGCAATCATTCCCAAATAATATTTCCATATCTTCAAAATGGGTGATAGCTTGCACTTGCCTTTCGACATAATACAAGAGAACTTGAGGGTTGTTAGCAAGGTGTTGATGAGCATATATTAGAGCTGAGGGGTCTTCTGGTTCTGCCCTGATTAGCAGGGGCTCATTCAGTTCTTTGGCCATGATCTGTTGAACTTCCACTGCCCTTTTTCTTCACGGCTCATCCAGGAATCCATAGCCATGAGTTGTACGTCTCCTAATGCAGCATTGGGATCCCAAAAGTTTATATCAGGGAGTTCCATATTATGTAAGTAAAACTTTGCTAATTTGGCCTTGTCCTCAGCCGAGCTAGTAGCACATAGATGCATAAACTGACCATAATTTTGGAAAGGGATTATGCCCCTTTGGGCCAATGTTTTGATTTGGAACTGGAGCCATCAATCTTTGAGATACAATGCATAAGATCTGGCTAGTTGTCTATATTGCAAGGCTTCCATTTCCCAGCTGACCATGCAGGCCATCTAGGCTACTCTCTCCTGCAACTGTTGTTTCAGTATTAGTATTTCAGCTGCTGCCTGAGACTCCCTGTCTTACTGTTGCTTTATCATAATTTCAACATCAGGCTGTGTCTCTTCCCTTGGCTGTTGTTCCTCTACTATTTCATGTCCTGTTAGGGGACCTTCCTGTAGTTGCTACTCTTCAGAAATTTGTGTTATGTCTGCCCTTTGAGTTTCCTATTGTTGTACTTGCTTTTTCAATAGTGCATTTTCCTCCTATAGCTAGGCTCTTTTAATTCTTTCAGTGCGTCTCACCATTGCCAACTCCCTTCTTAATTCTTTCAGTTGTTCTTCCATGTGGCCTATATCTGCAACTCCCTTGGATTTAGCAATTTTCATCCAAGTGTGTGTTCTAATTCTTTCTTGTTTTCATTCAATGAAAAGGGGTATAGCGAATTTCTGTGGGATAATCTTCCCACCATCTAGAAAGTTGTAAGATGAGCCCAAATTAGGCTGAGGGCTTGGTTCTGGTATCTCCTCGATCTTGTCTTCTTCTTGTGACTATTTCGCTGCCTCCTCTTCCAAATTTTTAGTCTCCTTTAGCTTGGACAACATTTCTTGTAGAGAGGTCTTAGCTTCCTGTAGAATTGTGTTAGTGTCCATCAGTCTGATTCTTTCCTTCCAGGTGGAAGTTTTGGGACTTCCTCTCTCATAAGTGATGGATATTTTGGAGGGGGATTCCTCCTTTTTATCAATAGGGACATCCTCAATTATTATAGGTTCTTTTGATGGTGGTTGGGGCTTGCCCACCTTTATCTTAGTGCTCCTTCTGGCCTTGAAATACATGGTTGCTTCTCTTTTCCTTTTTCCTTTTTGTTTTGATGGTGTGCTCAATGAAGACAGGACAGCTGTTGCTTCTTTTGCCAAGGTTTCGGGGGATGTTTCTTCCTGCTGCTGCTCCCCTTCATCTTATGCTGTCTTTTCTGTGCCTGCTGTTTCTGCTTGTGTTTCTGCTATTTCTAGCAATGGATTCTCTTTTTCATGTTGGGTTCCTGCCTTGCTTGTGGCAGTCCTCTTTTGGACTTTATTAGGCTTTTTCTTCTCACTTTTTGTTCTTTTCCTTTTCTCTGTCTCTGGGGTGGTCTTCTTTTCTGCTTTGGGTTTTTCAAGTTTCTCTTCTACTTCCTGTTCCTCCTCGGTTTCCTGCTCTTCCTCTGTTTGAATATGTGGTGTCTCCTCATGCACTTCTTCCTCAATTTCCTCTTCATCTTCCTCTTCCTTACTACTAGATGGGCTGATATCCTCAGTCAAAGTTTTGATATCATCATCTCTGGACATATTTATGAAAATGTCCCAAGCTATGGGAATGGTATATGTATGTAAGGCATATTCTACCAACATTTTGATGAGCCCATGGTTGGCCAACTAGTTTGGGACTCCTGCATTTAGCTTGGTCCTACATTCTATTAAACACCGGAGGAGGAACTATGGGAGACTCAACGTTTCAACTAGAGGCAGGTCCATCCCATACCTCAATTCATGTAGTAACCTGAAGTGATAACAATAAATTATGTTGAACCTCCCTTCACAAGTGATATATTTCATTATTTGGTAGCTGACTTCATTCCATGGAGGAGTTAAGCTTGTCCTTCTAACCCAATTTTCATCCTCTACAGGATCCTCCCCAAGTTGAAAAAATGCCTTCTTGGCCACCTGCCCCAATGCTTTTTCCTCCTTGCTCCAAGGGAGCCCAAGTGGAAGGCCTATGATTCGACTGATAAAATCAAGGGTGAGTTCTAGGGATAGACCCCTAAAACTGGCTGTGGCATGTGTTTTCGAATGGGGTCTTAAGGCCATCAGAAATTCTTCAGTTACATCATCATCATATCCACGTATTCTTTCAAAGAAAATAATCCAATTTTCCCTGGTGAAGAGGGCCACCACCTCAGGGTGCTCATGTAGTTGGTTGGAGTTCAAAGGCTCCTTCCTCATAAACCCTCCTGGCATGGTGCTGAGTGGTTTCTTATGTGCTTAAGTGAGGATAAAAACAACAATTTCAAACAAAATTAGAGACAAAGGGACAACTAAGTTTTGTTTCTTTTTTTCTCTATGAACTGTAGGAGGAGTTTCAGTGTGCTCCTTCCCACAACACCAAATTGCAATATTTCCCTTGTTTCAAACTGCTCTTACCCCAAATTTGATTTTCTACCTGTGGAGAGAAAATATATATATATTTTTGATAGAGCAGGGGATAAATAACACAGGTTTTTTCCCTAGAGAATAGACAGATATGCAATTTTGATTATTTTCCACACAGGCTAGTTTCCATGATTGCAAGTGTTTTCTTTATAGCAGAATATGAAAAAAAAGAGGAAGACAGACTTCGAATGCAGAGAAGAAAACAAATAATTGTGTAGAACTCGGGGAAAATATGCAAGAAGACTTTTAAACTTCATTCTCCTTTCTTTCAATCCAATTATGTGTTTTTAATCCACCACCTTATACAAATAAGTCCTATGTAGGGAGGTTTCTTGAGCCTACCTCGTTTTAAGCTTGAAATCTGGTAAAAATCCCGGGTTTTCCTTCTGCTAGCTATTCTCCGCCTTTCCTGTAGAATTTTTTTCTGTAGAAATTTTCTAGCTCTTGTAGAATGTAGTAGGGCTCTTGTAGAGCTCGATAGGCAAGAGATTTTCAAAAGAACTGACAAAAACTGGTGGAGGACGATTGGTTTACTGCTATGAAGGTGGTAGACGAACACTGCAGTCGAGAGCTTCACAACATGCAAATGAACCAAAAGGGTGGTGGAGGCTTGGATTGCATTGTAATTAACTATTGGCGTAACCTGCGGTGAGGAGGGGAGGTGGCCGGATGGGTACGTTATGCCCATCTGGACTATTGGTCCAACGCAAGTGCCATTATGGTTCCTCATGCCACCTGACCATCATCATCTCCCTTACTCCCATTATCCACCGCCACCACTACCAGTTTCAAATGCCTTCTTCCCGAGTTGATGTGCCACATGTGCTGACTGCGTATCCAGTCAGCAGTTTGAATTTGGACATGGCTCAATTGAATTCTGTGATGGGGTGTGAACTGAATGAGGGTGGCCAGTTAGCTGGCCATCGATTCCACATAATTGACCATTCCCACAGTTCATGCAGTTTTGAAATATTATTCATGAAATCGAGGAATATGTTTAGGCACTTACCTGCTTAGTCACTGGTGTGTTATGCATATTTCAGGTTTTGGCACTTCGTTCCCTCGTTGTTGATGTTGCTTGCACTCTACATGCTCGCCCTTGGTTTTTTCAATGATCTCTCATTCAAACATTGCTCTTCATATGTCCTGTTGTGCTGACCCTATCCCTAGAGTATGTTTTTCAAAGGGATCAGCTGCTACAGGAATCCTGTAGCTGCTTCTCCTCTTGAAATTCAAGCTAATATGTGAGTGGGGCTAAAACTGTTGGAGAAGGTCTCATTTGAGAAGAAATCATAGCTGGAGGGTATCAACTAGGGATGAGTAAAACTATTGCTGCCTTTATTTTTCATCTGTTTTCTTTTTGTTGTGGGTTTGCAGGATGACAGAAACATAATATCTATGTGTGGCTGTGCAGGGACAAAAACAAGTGGAGAGGTAGGTGTACAGGGATGGAATGGTGAAATGGGAAAATGGATGGTGGTAAAGAGGTTCACCGGGCTGCTAGACGAATGTCCAACCCTCGAGTTCGATTTTAAAATGGATTTTGGCCTTCCTGTAATTTCTACATGATCCTCCTATAGAAAACACAGAGTTTCTTGTAGGATGTGGAATTTCAGAACAAATGAGGCCAAAAACTTGGGAAAGGATAGCAGTGATGGGGTGATGCACTGTGAAGGGTGCATGCAACCTATCATGTCTTTTCCTCTTGTGCAACCCTCCTACTTCCTGCAACCTACAATTTATTCAAAAGAAGTTAGGTTTTTTTCCTTTTTTTCTCTTTTTTTCTTTTTTTTCTTTATTTTTTTTAGATAGCTGAGGTGCATCCAAGAGGTTTTCACCCTCACTGCCTACCCTAGGTTCCTCCAATAGGTTTTCACCCAGGGATCTTTTATTCCATTTTATTTTTTCTCTGCTTTTTTGTTTTTTTGTTTTTTTATTTTTATTTTTTTTTTATTTTTATTTTATTTTTATTTTTTGCTCAGGGTGTGGGTGGAGTGGAGACAGGGACCTACTCCACTACCATCACTAGTTTACCCAAAGTTTCAATGAAATCCTTCTTAGAAAGGGGCTTCCTATAGATTTTCAATCGATCCCCATT
This sequence comes from Pinus taeda, assembly GCA_000404065.3. NCBI lineage: Eukaryota > Viridiplantae > Streptophyta > Pinopsida > Pinales > Pinaceae > Pinus > Pinus taeda. The sequence goes on along the minus strand of APFE030289271.1, from coordinate 145,255 downwards.
GACGAGCATGGGGATGGATTCTTCATCAATGGCTCGGATAAGGACTGAACCATTATCATTGCACATTTCTACTGTATATGGTCCCATCCAACTAGTTCTTAGCTTTCCCTTGAAATCTTTGTACCTTGAATCATACAGCAGCACCCAATCTCCCGGCTGAAATTGTTTCTCTCTGAGTTGTCAGTCATGCCATATTTTTCTTTGAAGTTGTACTACCTCTCAGTGGAGAAGGGCCTACATTCTATGTTTATCTAATCCATTTAGCTGAAGCAATCTTTATTTTTGTGCGTGGCTGAGGTCTAGGTCCAACGACGTTTCCATCCTTAATGTATTATATTCAAATTCTATGGACAACAAAGCCCTCTTCCCATAGACCAGCTCATAGGGTGTGAATCCTGTGGTAGTTTTCCAAGTAGTGTTATAGGCCTAGGTGGCCTCAACCAATCAGTCTGCCCAATATTTTCTAATACTTCTCACTACCTTAGTCAAAATCTCTTCCAAAGATATGTTAGTGACTTCCACCTATCCATTTGCTTGTGGGTGATAAGCGGTGGAAGCTTTGTGCTTAATCTTGTGGTGTGTGAGTAGGTATTCAACTAAATTGGAGGTAAATTGACTCCCTTGATCTGTAACTAACTCCCTTGGGTAGCCAAACTTGGAGAAGATATTTTCCCTTAAAAACTCAACTACTTTTTCCTCTGTTGCTGCTTTGATTTCCTTTGTTTCTGCCCACTTTGTTAGGTAGTCCGTGCACACAATGATGTAAGACTTCTATTTTGAGGGAGGGTTGATAGGACCCAAAAAGTCCATGCCCCACTTCTCAAATGGCTCGAAAGTCACTTGAGGTTGCAGGGGCATCTCATGCCTTGGAGTCGGTTTCCCCATCCTTTGACATCGGTCACATTGGCTGATGTATCTCCTAACATCTTGATGGAGAGTGGGTCAATAGTAACCTGCCTGCAAAATCTTGAAAGCAGTCCTCTTTGTTGCAAAGTGGCCCCCACAAGGTCCATCATGACAGGCTAAGAGGATGTAAAAGACTTCCTCCTCCTTGACACATCGCCTCAAAATCTGAGCTGGGCCAAGTTTGAACAAGTTGCCCCCAATCCAAGTGAATGGGGTACTTTTGCTCATGATCTTGCTCTTCTCTTTTGAGGACAGGTGTGGCGGAAACTGCGCTGAAACCAAGTAATTTGCTATATCAGCAAAGCATGGAGAGAGTACTGAAATGGCAAATAAATGTTCGTTTGGCATTTGATCATCCACCATTCCTTCTTCACCTGTAGGCAGATCTAGTCTAGATAGAAAATCAACAATAACATTTTCCTTACCAAGCTTATCAACAATAGTCAAAACAAATTTCTACAGCAAAAGTAACCATCTAATGATACAAGCATTTACATCTGGTTTATTCATCAAATACCTAATTGCAGCATGGTTAGTGTGTACGAATGTTTGATAACCAGTGATGTAGTGTCTGAACTTGTTTAGGGAATGGACTACAACCAGGAGCTCTTTTTCGGTTACCATGTAGTTTAATTCTGCCTTGGACAAGTTTTTACTAACAAAATATAGGGCATATGGTAGCTTCTCTTCAACTTGTCCTAGGGCTTCTCCTATAGCTTTGGTCAAGGCATTTGTGTGAATGTGGAAAGGTAGGGCCCAATTTGGACCTCTCAAGATTGGGGCAGTTACCATCTTATCTTTCAAGGCATCCAGAGCCTCTAAATAGTTATCATTCCATATAAACTCAACATCTTTCCCAAAAGACCAAACAATGGAAAGGTTAGCTTGCTAAAATCCTCAGTGAATCTTCTATAATACCCTACTAAGCTTAGAAAAATCCGAACATCTCTTACCTTTTGAGGAGGTGGGACCTTTTGGATAATAGCAATATTGTTGGGATCCACCTGTAATCCTTGCTGAGAAATTATATGACATAGCACGGTCCCTTCAGTCATCAAGAGTTCACATTTTTCAGGACTGAGGGACAGGTTCATTTCAATTCACTTGGCTAAAACTTTTCCCTGGTTAGTCAATGCTTCTTGGAAGTTGGAACCATAAGGGGTAAAGTCATCCATATAGATTTCCCCTGAATCATGAACCAACTTAGCAAATATGCTCAATACTGCTCTCTGGAAAGTGGCAGGAGCATTGCACAACCTAAAGGGAAGGACCCAGTAGGCAAAGGTACCCCATGGACAAGTGAAAGTGGTCTTATCCTAGTCTTCTAGGCTGATTTGGATCTAGTTGTACCCGCTAAACCCATCTAAGAAAGAGAAAAACTTCTTCAGTGCCAAGCCATCTAACACTTGATCTATGAAAGGCAAAGGGAAATGGTCCTTCTTGGTGGCTTTGTTCAGTTCCCAATAATCCACACAGATTCTCCACTTCACGTTTTTCTTTGGCACTAGCACCACAGGAGAAACCCATTCGCTGTCAGAGATGGGGTAGATGAATCCTACATCCAACAACTTTTGCAATTCTTCTTTGACAATGTCCTTAAGGGTTGGATTCATCCTCCTTTGAGGCTGCCTAACTGTCTTAAAATCTTCCTTAATGTAAATGAGATGAGTACAGACAGAAGGGTGGACTCCCTTCATCTCCTTATAACTCCAAGCAAAAGCATCCAAGTGATTCTTCAATAAGCTACACAACTCCTTCTCTTGAGAGGTGGATAGGGTTGAGTTGATCCTCAAGGTTCTTTCTGGGCCAAATTCCACATTCTTAACTCGACGAGAGGTCAGATCAGCCACACAAAGATCAACTGAAGCATTGGCTTGGGTTTCTTCCACCAACTCTTGTAATGCCAATTCACTAGGGGGTGGATTGTGGATCAATTTTTCAATAAGATCATCCTCGATTTGTGGACCCACCATGGTAGTTTCTACTGTACACAATGGTGCGGAGTAGACTTCATCCTCGTCTTCCTCCTCCAACTAGAGGGGTAAATCATGTTCCAGTAGAGGTTGGGCAGGAGGATAGAGGACTAACTACTTGGACATATGCCCATTCTTGATTGTCGTGTTCCTAACTCAACAACTGATGTAGGCATCTGCAGTAGCCAACCAAGGTCTTCCCAGGATGAGAAGATACCCAGTGAGTTTTGCCTTTGGTTGAAGAACCAAGAAATTAGCAGGGTACTCCCAGGAATCAATAGAGACCATGACATCTTCCACAATCCCCTCGGGTGTCACGACAGAGCGGTCTGCTGACTACAATATTGTCGAGGTCTTTCTTAGGGAACTCTGAAGGTTGAGCTTGAGCATAGTGTCCCTGGTCATCACATTAATGGCAGCCCCTAGATAAATCAAGGTATGGGGGATTATGGTACCATTGATGTGGACATCAACTACTATACTCCGAGGGTCTAGATATTTTGGACAAATTACCTGCCCCAACATCAGATCAGACAATTGTCCTATGACATTGATATTTGGGACATCTCTCCTTCGCCTGCCTGGGTGTTTAAAGAACTTCTCCTTGATCATCTTGTTGTACATGGGCACATCCTTGATGGCTTGGAGAAGGGATATTTTTACACACAACTATTTTAGTTCCCCCAGAAGTTTAGTTTCTTCTAGGGTCGGTTGTGTGGTTCCAGTTAGTCTCTTAGGAAAGGGTGGAATGGCTTTTGGTTCACTTTCCTATTTCTCTTCTTCATCCTCCTTAGGAGGAGGTTGGATGTCTAGGAGGACCTTCCCAGATTGTAGGTTGATCTCTTGAACCTCCACAACATAGGTAGGGCATGTTGTTTCTCCAGAATATACCTGCTTGGCCTGTCTATTATTGGGGTTCAAGTTCGGTTGAGTAGGTATTTGGGGTTGTCTTGGAGGAGCAGGAGGTAATGGTTTTGGTTGAGCAGGTGGCGGAGGTAAAAGAGTGGGAGGAGGGTTGTATTGGGGCCTCCACCCCTGATGAGGTGCATTCCACTGAGGTTGTGGCTGAATGTGAGAATGAAACAAATGAGCAGTAGATTGAGTATGGTATTGAGATGGATACCACCAAGGAGGGGGTGTGGACCAGGAAGGATGAGCAGGGGGACCCCAAGAAGGTATGTGAGTGGAGTGATTGGGGTTTTAATAAGTCTGGGATGTCCCTTGCATTCCCTGTTGGTAAGGTCCGGGTCCATGTGGCCTCCTTTGGTTCATGAAGTAGAGTGGTTTAGTGGCTCCTTCAGATCCTTAGTACATAGCTTTAAATCTAGGTAAGGATGGGCACTAATTGGTAGGATGGTCTTCTTCATAGACAAAACACACTTATACGTAGTGCAATAGACATTCATTCCTAGGATGATTTCTAGTGCATCTGGGACAAAATATGGCCAAAGCCCTCTCACCTTCCTCTTGCTTCTTTTGGATTCGTAAGGTATCCATTTGCATGGAAATATTCTATCTCATTTTGCTTTTGAAATCTTCCATCTGATTTTCAAATTCATTTTTGGATAAGGGGGCACTGGCTAGAAGTTGACTTCCCCTACCTCTTTTTCTGGCTGCCCTAAAATGGTTTCTAAACACAGCCTTTATTTCATTATAAGGTAGCTGGTAGATGTCTCCCCCAGCCAGGAAATAGAGGGTATCCAGAAGGTGTTTAGGGACTCCTTGGAGCAGAACCAGCTTCAGAGATTCAGGGTCAAGTGCGCACCTGGCCCTTTTATAACTGAGTTGAAACCTCTCTTCATAGTCTTCTAAAGATTCATCACTTCCCATGGTCATTCGAAAGATTTCTTCCTTTGTTTCCTTTGACCTACAGTAATCCCAGTATTTTTTGTTTAAGGCTTGCTACATCTGAGCCCAAGTTGTGATACTGTTTCTAGGTAACCCCATGAACTAATGTAGTGCTACATCCTTGAGGGTAGAGGGAAAGAGTTTCAACTTTTTCTTATCTTTTGCATAGTCATAGGTTCGAAAAAGGACAATAAACTCAAACAAGAAGGTATCAGGGTCTTCAGTAGTCAATCCATGGAAGTGAGGTAAGACTAAGGGACTTATGTTTTTCATATTTGTGTCCCCATTGGTCTCTCAGATGGGAAAGGTGCCTTCTATTCTCTCCCCATTTCCTCTACCATTTCTGTTTTCAGCCATGGTCTCAGGAGGAATGTTTTCTTGCTCTTCTTTTGTTATAGGATCTTCGTATATCTTTGGAGGTTCACCTATAGGTTCTTCTAGATCACTGCGACCAAAGAAGAGAGAAGGGTGACTTAGTGATATGTTGGGGGTGTTGGGTAGGAATTTTCCTGAATTGTCTCTATTCCTACGAGGCATGAAATAAAATCTCATTTTTGGATTTTTGTGTTTCTTTTTCTACTTGTACCCGCAAAAACTTGAAATGGATTGAACAACAAATTGCAGCTAATTAAAATAAACCTTGCTGAAATGAAAATTGCAGAATTGAAATGAAAGCAGGAGATATCTAATCTACTTTTGCTTAAATGAAATTGCAAAATTGAAATGAAAGCAGGAAATGTCTAATCTACATTTGCTGAAATGAAATTGCAGAATTGAAATGAAAGTAGGAAATGTCTAATCTACGCTTGCTGAAATGAAATGAAAGAAAGAAATATCTAATCTACTTTTAGAAAAATAAAATTACAGAATGGAAATGAAACAACTACTCTACTCTTGCTGAAATAAACTACTTAGCAGAATGTTGCAGTAGAAAATAGAAGAAAAGCAGTAATAAAAAATAATCTGATGCTTCCCCGGAAACGGTGCCAAAAAGAGGTGGTGAACTCTAGTATTGCAGCAATAATGCTGCAACTCCTAGGGATCCCTTCTTTACTTTTATCAACCCGATAGTTTGTAACAAACTTGGAAGCAACGGTGCTTTATGCACAAGTACTAGCTCTTACTGTAGGTTGTCACTTGATCAGCGGGCACAATTTTTCTAGGAGCTTAAGCCAACTTCTATGAGTTTTTAGAAGAAGCTTTTAGCTATGATGGAAGAAAGCTAACTCAAAGGACGTTAGTCTACTTGTAGAAAGAAGATGAAAACTAAAAGGAAATGCAAACCCTAGTTTTACCCACTAACCCTACTTTTGCCAGAAAAAGAGTTGAAACTACTGAAATGGATGTCATGGACTACTGTCGAGGTAAAATACCTGTATTCAAGCTACTTCTAAAGGAAAATGTGGAAGAACCATCTTTTTGTACTTTTGAGAAATTTTATGCAGAATTATTATGTTTGTGTTTTAACTATTTGTGACTGTGTAGAGGTTTGATGGTGAAGGGAGATAGAGTTGATTGTTGCAGATGATGAGGAAGGTGTGGAGAGGACCTAAGGAGTTCCTAGCACACTTATGGATATTTCCATTGCGATCAAACTTTGAAAAATCACTTGCATGAACTTCTACAGGAAGTTTGTAGGGGATCCACAGGAAATTCTACAGGAAGTTCTATAGGAAGAGGCCAAAAGTGATTTTTGACGGTTTGGAGGTGGAAAATGGTGGGAAAAAGGAAATGAAGGTTGGATGAGGGTGTTAGAGGGTTTAGGACTCTGTCAATGAAGATCAAACATGAAGGATATGGTTGGATTGGTTCAAAGGATAAGAAAGCGATTTTGCACAAAAACGTAGAAATTTGGGCTGTTTGGGAAAATGTGGCGAATGAGTGGAGAAAACCTTGAGAAATGGATTGGAGCAGGTTGGGTGATGAAAGGATGATAAGCTGGGATGGTATTCAAGTGATTTGCACACCTTCTTCTAAAAACTGAATCAAGGAGAATTAAAAAAATAGAGTTTTACCTATGTTAACCTAATTCTGCCCTAAAAAAATACCTTTCCATAACCTGGATTGCACCCAAGTCACTCATGTGGGTGTCTAGAAGGAAATTCACAAATTTGCCCAAATTTGCAATAAGTGTCAAACTTCCAACTTCTGCCTCGATTTCCATGCAGGTGAAGGTGAATGAAGAAAATCTAGCACATGGGTTTTGGTCCTCGTATAGCCAATTTACTAACCGTCAAATATATTTCTAAAATTCCTTATGCTTTGCAAGATATGTGGAGTTCTCTAAGGCCACTTTATATAAAATATCCAGATTTGTACTTAACAACCAAATTCGGATCTGCTTATTTTTATGCCACAGTTACGGTTTGATAAGTTCTTATCCTCCATCCATGCATTGATCAACATAAAAATCAACCATTAGCTATTCGAAGGCCATCTAGAGAAGTCAAACACATCATGAATTTGTTTGTTGTCCCATTTCATTTAGAATGTAATTAATCTCACCTTCATCTAGAACATGTATAAAAAGCAGAGCAGCAGGCATAGGAAGGGGGGCAAGTGAAAGCTAGTGAGCATTGAAGTGATGTTAATACACCTTACAATTGTATTTGACTTTGTTTTAGTAATATACATGGCCTTGGCATGATCAAGATTGTTCCAATTTTAGTTAGTTGCGAGTTTTGATTTGCATGTTTTGACAGTCTTCCTTTTACTTTAAGTTCTAGAGCTTCCCTAGGTGTGGCAAGGGCCCATCATCACCTAGGAGAAAGCTTCCATGTTTATCTTATATTGATTGTTGTAGCTTGATTCATTCATACTCAGTTATATTTGTGATTGTTGTAGTTTAATTTATTTACATTCAATTAAATGCTTGATTGTTATTCAATTCTTTATTTTATTGTGTGAAAGAAATCCGGAGTCAACTTCTTGCAATTGTATGCATAACGTAGTTATAATCTCTGTATGTATTAGTTTATATTTCATTTTTGTGTGAAACATTTAAGATTTCCTTTTGAATAATTAATTTAGTTTTCATTTTGATTGCCTATCAAGTTCAATTTAATTATTGCATGTTGATTGTTTGTTAATTTCAATTAGACTACAGAGTGTTGTAGCTTTTGCGAAGTTCGATTGAAAGGCCGAGCTCCATAACCTTTGAGAATTTCGTATACATTGTGGTGAGCTCTAGTATTGCAGAAATAATTTTACAACTCCTAGGGCTCCCTTCTTTACTTTTATCAACCCGGTAATTCATAACAAACTTGGAAGCGACGGTGCTGTATGCACAAGTACTATCTCTTACTGCAGGCTATCACTTGATTAGATGGCACAAGTTCGCTAGGAGCTTAAGCCAACTTCTATGAGTTTTCAGAAGAAGCTTTTATTTGTGATGGAAGAAAGCTAACTCAAAGGAGGTTATTCTACTTGCAGAAAGAAGATGAAAACTAAAAGGAAATGCAAACCCTAGCAAACCCTAGTTTTACCCACTAACCCTACTTTTGCCAAGAAAAGAGTTGAAACTACTGAATTAGATGTCATGGAATACTGTCGAGGTAAAATACATGTATTCAAGCTACTTCTGAAGGAAAATGTGGAAGAACCATCTTTTTCTACTTTTGAGCAATTTTATGCAAAATTATTATGTTTGTGTTTTAGCTATTTGTGACTATGCAAAGGTTTGATGGCAAAGGGAGATGGAGTGGGCTGTTGTAGATGATGAGGAAGGTGTGGAGAGGACCTAAGGAGTCCCTAGCATCCTTTTGGATATTTCCATTGTGATCATACTTCGAAAAATAGCTCGCATGAACTTCTACAGGAAGTCCGCAGGGGATCTACAGGAAATTCTACAGGAAGAGGCCGAAAGTGATAATTGAAGTTTTGGAGGTGGAAAAATGGTGGGAAAAAGGAAATGAAAGTTGGATGAGGGTGTTAGAGGGTCTAGGAATCTGTCAATGAAGATCAAACATGAAGGATATGGTTGGATTGGTTCAAAGGATAAGAAAGCGATTTTGCACAAAAACGTAGAAATTAGGGTTGTTTGGGAAAGTGTGGCGAATGAGTGGAGAAAACCTCGAGAAATTGACTAGAGTAGGTTGGGTGACGAAAGGATGATCAGCTGAGATGGTATTTAAGTGAGTTGCACACTTGCTTCTAAAAACTTATTCAAGGAGAATTAAAAAAACAGAGTTTTACCTATGTTAACCTAATTCTGCTCTAAAAACTAGAAAAGTGTTGAACAAATTTTTATGGAGAGGAAATGATGCAAGAAAGTCATGGAAATTGAACAAGAACAGATCTAGTCATGTAAATACAACCAACATTAATTTCTCCAACTCAAAATCTCTCACTAGCAATTGCATTGGAAAGCAAAAACAATGTTTTGGTGGTAGCAAGAGTGCCTTGGTCTCAGTTCATGGTCCCACAGAGGGAGAAAGGAGGTCAAGGCTTGCTTGGTGGCCTTTTTGTGAATCTTCTTCTATTATTGCAGCAAACTACCTAATAAATCTTGAAACTAGAACAACTATTCTAATTATAAAAAACAACCTAGGTAACAAAGCAAGATTTAATCTAAACAACAGAAATTATTTCATGAATGCAAGAAAAACACATATAAATATAAGAAGGAGGTACTAGGCACTTGGATTGGGCCCAACCCCAAGAGCTATAGCCCCCTTAGAAAGATCAGTTGTACTTCAAGGCTGAATCCATATTCATTGATAAAAAAATAATAGTCACATCACAAAACTGTCTACAGAAAGAGCTCGAAAATGAGCTGAATGTAGAGCTGCACTAAAGTAAAAAAATAGACTATTCAATAGCTAACCTACTGAGGCCTGAGGCCTTCTTATTTATACAAGTTGAGGACTCCCAATAGTCCTCATAAACTTTGGAACTCGGCTGCCAAAACTTGAAGTTAACAACAACTTCACTAGACCTACTCAGCTGCCCTTGTGATCATCGATGTGGTGGCCTTTTAACTCTGGGTTGCTAGTGGAGAACTCGAGGAAGGGGTCATCAATGTAGAAGACACCCTTCCTATAAGTTCTCATCTTGGTTTCTTCAAGTTGTGGCTGTCAATCTGCTCATAAATCCCTGGTTTTGGTCCAAAAATGTCCAAAAAACTGCAATAAACACCTATTATACTTTGTGGTAATCCCCATTCACTCAATTAACATAAATATACTAAAAAACATGCACAAAACTATGGAGAATGGTGGATTAAATGGAAACAATAGGAAAAATGAGCCCATATAGTTACCCATTTCTGGGGCTCATCATCACCCCCCTACTAAATGGGTTTCTCATCCTCTGAGCAACTAATCCAGTTCTTCATCCTTGATGGCTTTAACAGCTTCCCTAACATCCCATGCTTCTTAGGTGATGTCTTCTTCCCTGTCATGAAAAGCTGCCTTTCTGCCTACCTCCTCCCATTTCCTGTGTTCTTCTTCTTCCTTAACCCCTTCCAGTAGTCCTAAGAGTAGTGGAGGACTGAAATTAAGGTCAATCCAGTTGGCTTTCAGGTTCTGCATTGATTGTTTGTATAGGGGCACTCTTGCCAAAGCCTCCCTCATTCTGGTTGGGGAGCGATACTCCATGATCTTTAAGTTGTAGGATAGTGTATTCCATCTCCTCATACAAGCATGGAGGCAATCATCCCCAAATAATATTTCCATATCTTCAAAATGGGTGATAGCTTGCACTTGCCTTTCGACATAATACAAGAGAACTTGAGGGTTGTTAGCAAGGTGTTGATGAGCATATATTAGAGCTGAGGGGTCTTTTGGTTTTGCCCTGATTAGCAGGGGCTCATTCAGTTCTTTGGCCATGATCTGTTGAACTTCCACTGCCCTTTTTCTTCACGGCTCATCCAGGAATCCATAGCCATGAGTTGTACGTCTCCTAATGCAGCATTGGGATCCCAAAAGTTCATATCAGGGAGTTCCATATTATGTAAGTAAAACTTTGCTAATTTGGCCTTGTCCTCAACCGAGCTAGTAGCACATAGATGCATAAACTGACCATAATTTTGGAAAGGGATTATGCCCCTTTGGGCCAATGTTTTGATTTGGAACTGGAGCCATCAGTCTTTGAGATACAATGCATAAGATCTGGCTAGTTGTCTATATTGCAAGGCTTCCATTTCCCAGCTGACCATGCAGGCCATCTAGGCTACTCTCTCCTGCAACTGTTGTTTCAGTATTAGTATTTCAGCTGCTGCCTGAGACTCCCTCTCTTACTGTTGCTTTATCATAATTTCAACATCAGGCTGTGTCTCTTCCCTTGACTGTTGTTCCTCTACTATTTCATGTCCTGTTAGGGGACCTTCCTGTAGTTGCTACTCTTCAGAAATTTGTGTTATGTCTGCCCTTTGAGTTTCCTATTGTTGTACTTGCTTTTTCAGTAGTGCATTTTCCTCCTATAGCTAGGCTCTTTTAATTCTTTCAGTGCGTCTCACCATTGCCAACTCCCTTCTTAATTCTTTCAGTTGTTCTTCCATGTGGCCTATATCTGCAACTCCCTTGGATTTAGCAATTTTCATCCAAGTGTGTGTTCTAATTCTTTCTTGTTTTCATTCAATGAAAAGGGGTATAGCGAATTTCTGTGGGATAATCTTCCCACCATCTAGAAAGTTGTAAGATGAGCCCAAATTAGGCTGAGGGCTTGGTTCTGGTATCTCCTCGATCTTGTCTTCTTCTTGTGACTATTTTGCTGCCTCCTCTTCCAAATTTTTAGTCTCCTTTAGCTTGGACAACATTTCTTGTAGAGAGGTCTTAGCTTCCTGTAGAATTGTGTTAGTGTCCATCAGTCTGATTCTTTCCTTCCAGGTGGAAGTTTTGGGACTTCCTCTCTCATAAGTGATAGATATTTTGGAGGGGGATTCCTCCTTTTTATCAATAGGGACATCCTCAATTATTATAGGTTCTTTTGATGGTGGTTGGGGCTTGCCCACCTTTATCTTAGTGCTCCTTCTGGCCTTGAAATACATGGTTGCTTCTCTTTTCCTTTTTCCTTTTTGTTTTGATGGTGTGCTCAATGAAGACAGGACAGTTGTTGCTTCTTTTGCCAAGGTTTCGGGGGATGTTTCTTCCTGCTGCTGCTCCCCTTCATCTTATGCTGTCTTTTCTGTGCCTGCTGTTTCTGGTTGTGTTTCTGCTATTTCTAGCAATGGATTCTCTTTTTCATGTTGGGTTCCTGCCTTGCTTGTGGCAGTCCTCTTTTGGACTTTATTAGGCTTTTTCTTCTCACTTTTTGTTCTTTTCCTTTTCTCTGTCTCTGGGGTGGTCTTCTTTTCTGCTTTGGGTTTTTCAAGTTTCTCTTCTACTTCCTGTTCCTCCTCGGTTTCCTGCTCTTCCTCTGTTTGAATATGTGGTGTCTCCTCATGCACTTCTTCCTCAATTTCCTCTTCATCTTCCTCTTCCTTACTACTAGATGGGCTGATATCCTCAGTCAAAGTTTTGATATCATCATCTCTGGACATATTTATGAAAATGTCCCAAGCTATGGGAATGGTATATGTATGTAAGGCATATTCTACCAACATTTTGATGAGCCCATGGTTGGCCAACTAGTTTGGGACTCCTGCATTTAGCTTGGTCCTACATTCTATTAAACACCGGAGGAGGAACTATGGGAGACTCAACGTTTCAACTAGAGGCAGGTCCATCCCATACCTCAATTCATGTAGTAACCTGAAGTGATAACAATAAATTATGTTGAACCTCCCTTCACAAGTGATATATTTCATTATTTGGTAGCTGACTTCATTCCATGGAGGAGTTAAGCTTGTCCTTCTAATCCAATTTTTATCCTCTACAGGATCCTCCCCAAGTTGAAAAAATGCCTTCTTGGCCACCTGCCCCAATGCTTTTTCCTCCTTGCTCCAAGGGAGCCCAAGTGGAAGGCCTATGATTCGACTGATAAAATCAAGGGTGAGTTCTAGGGATAGACCCCTAAAACTGACTGTGGCATGTGTGTTCGAATGGGGTCTTAAGGCCATCAGAAATTCTTCAGTTACATCATCGTCATATCCACGTATTCTTTCAAAGAAAATAATCCAATTTTCCCTGGTGAAGAGGGCCACCACCTCAGGGTGCTCATGTAGTTGGTTGGAGTTCAAAGGCTCCTTCCTCATAAACCCTCCTGGCATGGTGCTGAGTGGTTTCTAATGTGCTTAAGTGAGGATAAAAACAACAATTTCAAACAAAATTAGAGACAAAGGGACAACTAAGTTTTGTTTCTGTTTTTCTCTATGAACTGTAGGAGGAGTTTCAGTGTGCTCCTTCCCACAACACCAAATTGCAATATTTCCCTTGTTTCAAACTGCTCTTACCCCAAATTTGATTTTCTACCTGTGGAGAGAAAATATATATATATTTTTGATAGAGCAGGGGATAAATAACACAGGTTTTTTCCCTAGAGAATAGACAGATATGCAATTTTGATTATTTTCCACACAGGCTAGTTTCCATGATTGCAAGTGTTTTCTTTATAGCAGAATATGAAAAAAAAGAGGAAGACAGACTTCGAATGCAGAGAAGAAAACAAATAATTGTGTAGAACTCGGGGAAAATATGCAAGAAGACTTTTAAACTTCATTCTCCTTTCTTTCAATCCAATTATGTGTTTTTAATCCACCACCTTATACAAATAAGTCCTATGTAGGGAGGTTTCTTGAGCCTACCTCGTTTTAAGCTCGAAATCTGGTAAAAATCCCGGGTTTTCCTTCTGCTGGCTATTCTCTGCCTTTCCTGTAGAAGTTTTTTCTGTAGAAATTTTCTAGCTCTTGTAGAATGTAGTAGGGCTCTTGTAGAGCTCGATAGGCAAGAGAGTTTCAAAAAAACTGACAAAAACTGGTGGAGGATGATTGGTTTACTGCTATGAAGGTGGTAGACGAACACTGCAGTCGAGAGCTTCACAACATGCAAATGAACCAAAAGGGTGGTGGAGGCTTGGATTGCATTGTAATTAACTATTGGCGTAACCCGCGGTGAGGAGGGGAGGTGGCCGGATGGGTACGTTATGCCCATCTGGACTATTGGTCCAACGCAAGTGCCATTATGGTTCCTCATGCCACCTGACCATCATCATCTCCCTTACTCCCATTATCCACCACCACCACTACCAGTTTCAAATGCCTTCTTCCCGAGTTGATGTGCCGCATGTGCTGACTGCGTATCCAGTCAGCAGTTTGAATTTGGACATGGCTCAATTGAATTCTGTGATGGGGTGTGAACTGAATGAGGGTGGCCAGTTAGCTAGCCATCGATTCCACGTAATTGACCATTCCCACAGTTCATGCAGTTTTGAAATATTATTCATGAAATCGAGGAATATGTTTAGGCACTTACCTGCTCAGTCACTGGTGTGTTATGCATATTTCAGGTTTTGGCACTTCGTTCCCTCGTTGTTGATGTTGCTTGCACTCTACATGCTCGCCCCTGGTTTTTTCAATGATCTCTCATTCAAACATTGCTCTTCATATGTCCTGTTGTGCTGACCCTATCCCTAGAGTATGTTTTTCAAAGGGATCAGCTGCTACAGGAATCCTGTAGCTGCTTCTCCTCTTGAAATTCAAGCTAATATGTGAGTGGGGCTAAAACTGTTGGAGAAGGTCTCATTTGAGAAGAAATCATAGCTGGAGGGTATCAACTAGGGATGAGTAAAACTATTGCTGCCTTTATTTTTCATCTGTTTTCTTTTTGTTGTGGGTTTGCAGGATGACAGAAACATAATATCTATGTGTGGCTGTGCAGGGACAAAAACAAGTGGAGAGGTAGGTGTACAGGGATGGAATGGCGAAATGGGAAAATGGATGGTGGTAAAGAGGTTCACCGGGTTGCTAGACGAATGTCCAACCCTCGAGTTCGATTTTAAAATGGATTTTGGCCTTCCTGTAATTTCTACATGATCCTCCTATAGAAAACACAGAGTTTCTTGTAGGATGTGGAATTTCAGAACAAATGAGGCCAAAAACTTGGGAAAGGATAGCAGTGATGGGGTGATGCACTGTGAAGGGTGCATGCAACCTATCATGTCTTTTCCTCTTGTGCAACCCTCCTACTTCCTACAACCTACAATTTATTCAAAAGAAGTTAGGTTTTTTTCCTTTTTTTCTCTTTTTTTTCTTTTTTTTCTTTATTTTTTTTAGACAGCTGAGGTGCATCCAAGAGGTTTTCACCCTCACTTCCTGCCCTAGGTTCCTCCAATAGGTTTTCACCCAGGGATCTTTTATTCCATTTTATTTTTTCTCTGCTTTTTTGTTTTTTT